>RCUC01135438.1:0-48140 GCA_003697995.1 Taxidea taxus jeffersonii
CGACAAATCTCTTAAATAAAATGAAATCTAAAATTACTTCAGTTTTGAAAATACTCTTCATTTGTTCTTGCAATCTCTTCATCTCCTAAGCCAGGCACTTACAGCACAAATGAAAGCATCAAAAGTTATTGCAAAACCCTTGGATTCACCTGACTCTTCACGTCAATGGACCTTGTCAGCACTGTCTAAGCCCTACAAAGATCATGACTCTCAGAAACAGTCACATCAGTCACCTGAAAAATGTTGAAGGCTATGAAATGGAGGACTTTTTACAGCATAGATAATGCCCACATGCATGGTCTTCCTTAAACTTTCGCAAGACAAGACCATGACCAACATCTTCCCATCAAGGAGGCAGCAAAATTGAAATGACATAAACGTTGATTCCTACCCTTAAAGCACTTCGCTCCTCAGTGATACCATGAACAGATCTAGACATGGATCATACTACCTCACTTTAGATATCCTGTTTATATGCCCATGGCTGAATACAAAAACCATCAGGTAACTGAAGGAAAGAAGGTTAGTTAACATGACCAAGGTCACTCAGCCAATAAGTAAAGGAAATAGGATCAAACTTAGTTTGACTCCAGAGTGTGTGCTCTTAATTCTTACCCTACTTTCACCCTTTCCCCATACTCTGATTTGGAGAATGGCATAAATGGAAGCAAGAATGGAGACAATGAGACTAGTTAAGACACTTGTAATTTTCCAGGTAAGAAACAAAACATGTTTGAATGAAGGTAGGAATAATACTTTACAGACAGTGGCTTGCAATTTTCAGGAGGTGGAAGTTAAATATTGGGGTTTATTTGCAGGAGAGGGCACTGGGACAGATGACACCTAGTTTTGTGTCTTGGTAATTGAGTAAAATGGTGGTATTCACCTTAGCTGGAGTGCAGCAGGAGAATAGACAACTTGAGTTCAGTTTTGGACACAACAATTGTATCTCCATTCCTGTGGAGATGTTCAGTAGACAGTTGTCTAAATGGTATGTATATTAGTGTCAATTTTTACATTTCCTAGATTTGCTTGGCCTCTCTTGCTTCTCAAACACTTGGCCACTTGCTTAATGGAGAAAACTCAGACTGCTGCCATTTAGACTGTCAACACTGCTGGGAGTCCTAGTCACCCGTGAAGGGGATTAGCCTCTGGCAGCCTCCATTGTCCCCAGGATGGTGGAAACCACTAGGGCTCTGGTCTCCAAACCTGGCCTGACTCCCATCAGGTGCACTTCTCCCACCACTTCTGGACTCAGATGAAATCCTACCCTGGGAGACTGGCTTCCCCAACAGCTTCTCAAACCTGGGAGTACAGGAGAATAAATGTTCCATATGATAAAATTTGACTAATAAGAGACAAAAGATGAAGGGAACCAACAGATACCGTATTCTTTCTTCTTCCCTATGATCAACTATTTCACAGAAAAATAGTTCCAATATCCTTGAGACATCCTATATGAACGAGCAAAAGAACAGTGCATCCTTGGAGGCTTAGCAACTTGGCCACATACCACTCTGTATTTATTTTCCCTTCATTCATAATTTGCTGAATTATACTCCTACAATTACAAAGCATTATCTTGTAAGCTTAGCCTTTGGATCTGTTTTCCAGGAAGCTTGGACTATAACAGTTGGTGCAAGGAGTGCCTCTAGGAAGCGGATATACAGCATAGGGTTTTGACGATGGTTTTCCCACCTATCTGAGGTCTGTTGTTGGAGTAAGTGTGATGCTAAAACCCCTCTGGCAATTAGAAAATAAATACTAAAGCTTCCATGTACATTTAATTGGGAAAAAGTATAGGTGGAAGGGGAAGAAGCGAGATCAGTAAATGCTGTACATTTGTATACAGATGATATAAGGGCAAGAATATTTACAAGGGTTGTGGTAGGAGCTAAGTATTTTTGAAATCAGTGAAGATCTTGCAAAAAAGAAATACTGTTAAGTGTTAGGGATCCTTTGTGTCAGCTTTCAAGAGGGAGTACTGTCATCTCTAGCCTCAGGCCATGCTCTGCTGAAATATCAGGTCTGGGATCTGATTCTAAGTGTGGCTTAATTGCAAAGGAGGCTGACTGCGCAGCCTTGACAAGTTTCCTGTGTCAAAGGCAGGGCCATCATAAGGGAACCTTAGGCCCTGAATCCAGGATGGAGTCACTTGGGTGGGTTAACCTGAGCATCTCATACCTGTAAATTCCCCCAGCTCTCCTGGCAGGCAAAGCAGACTTGCTATTAGGTGCTTACATATTTTTAAAATTTATTTATTTGACAGAGATCATAAGTAGGCAGAGAGGCAGGCAGAGGGAGAGAGAGAAGCAGGCTCCCTGCTGAGCAGAAAGCCAGATGCAGGGCTCGATCCCAGGACCCTGAGATCATGACCTGAGCCTAAGGCAGAGGCCTAACCCTCTGAGCCACCCAAGCGCCCCTAGGTGCTTACATCTTATTTGATTTTTTTAGCTTGTGGTTTATAGTGTTTCTTCTATAGCACTTTCCTTCTCTCTGAAGAACTTCCAACATTTCTCATAAGGCAGGATTACTGGTGAGAAATTTCCCCAATTATTGTTTATCTGAGAAAGCTTATTTCTTTTTTACTCTTGAAGGCTACTTCTGCTGCCTGCAGAGGTCTAGGCTGGTAGTTGATCCATGGGTTAATGTCTTTGATTCATTCTGGAAAATTTTCATGCCTTTTTCCCCCTAATATTCTTACACTCCCTTTCTTTAATCTGAACATTACAGCTCTTCACTGTGTTCATAATATCCACCACTCTTTTCTCTTTCTTTTCTCTTTTCTTCATTTTTTAATCTCAGTGCTTCTGTTTGATTATTTTCTGTTAACATGTCTTCTAGTTCACTAATCCTATCTTCTGCTATGTCAAAACTGCTGCTAAAATACATATTTGATTTTCAATTTTAGTTATTACATGTTTCCATTTTAGGATTAATATTTTAAATAAATTACAACCCTATGATAAAAGTCTCCATCTTTTATTCTATTTTTTCCATCTTTGCCTCTCTGTTCTTGAACATGCTAATTGTTGTTTCCTTGAAATTCTTTTTTTTAAGGGATTTTATTTATTTATTTGACAGAGATCACAAGTAGGAAGAGAGGCAGGAAGAGAGAGAGGGGGAAGCAGGCTCCCTGCAGAGCAGAGAGCCTGATGCAGGGCTCAATCCCAGGACCCTGGGATCATGACCTGAACCGAAGGCAGAGGCTTAACCCACTGAGCCACCGAGGCACCCCTGTTTCCTTGAAATTCTTAATTGTCAACTTACTATCTTGATTTCCTTTAGGTCTATTTATTGTTTTATTCCCCTTCTTGGCTTACAATAATTTGTGCCTGTGTCTTGGCATGCTTAGTAAATCTTTTAAAATTAAAATATAGACATTGTACATAAACATTGTACTGGCCGCTGTTCCTGTTTTTCCAGAGAGGGTTTTCCTTTTCTTCTGCTAGGCATATAAAGAGTGGACTTGCAGCTATACTCCATTCAGGGAGTGTGCTGACTCAAGCCTGTGTTTTATTTTTGAAAAGGTTATGTCTACCTCTAGGTCATACCAAATCTAGATTTTAAGTACTTTCTTCTGAGAGCCTGGTATGTTCACTGGGGGCCTCCCCTCTAGTAGATTCTGAACTCTCATTCCTGTATCAACATCCCAGTGAGACTGTAGAAGTATTATTCTGACTCTCAGGTGTTTTCTGCTCAGGTTTACAGCCTCCCAAGACATTTAGTTTCAAAAATAGGTAATTCCTAGAGGGACAGTGGCTCTTCACCAGAGTTTCCACTCTGCCTTACTCTCTGAAATACCGGCTTCACAAAATTCCAACATTTTTTCTCCAGTTTGTGAGACTTACATAGTGTCTTCTGGTTCCTGTCCTCCAGCTGTGGTCACCTGCCAGGGAAAAGCTCAAATTATCAGCCTCTTGGCTTGCAACTAGAATTGACAGGAGCCTTCATTCAGACTGGCTGCTCAACACCAGCTCACCTTTCTGCAGTGTTTTTGCTCTCCAGAATCCTGGCTGCTTCGATCCTTTCTCCTTTGGCAACTGTAGTATGCTGTTAAACAAATATTTAATTTTTATAATTTTTTCTAGTCATTCTCATAGAGATTATTGGTCTGTTGCAAGTTGCTGTGTCCTACCTGGTTACAGAAGTCTGAGTTACCTTTACTTGAATGGGAAAAGGTTGGTGATCTAGGTTTCTCCAAGAAGACCTCTGCTTTTTCCTAAGAATTTAGTATGTAGGAAGATATCTCAGGTGCCTGTCTGTCTCTGTCAGTAGAACATCTGACTTGTGGTCTTCTGGTCATGAGTTTGAGTATTTGGTGTGGAGATTATTTAGAATGTAGGAAGATATCTCAACTGTGTGAATTTTGAAACAGTTAGTTTTAGTCAAAAGAAACTGATTCCAGTTTCTGAGTTCATAAGTGAGATGCAATGAAATAGATAAAATATGTTATGAATTAAAATAATTTAAACATTTATCACTCTAAATGAATAACATTAGGTTGTAAAACCTATAATACCCCATTATTTTTGCTAGTATTATGATATACTTTTGAAATATGGTAATAACTTGTTTGATATTTATAGAACTGCTTTAGACTACATCTAGGGCAGGTATCATAAGATAATGTTAAGGCATTAGGTAGTAAATCCTAATAACCTGATCGTACTGAACTCTGGGATTTTGGAGGGAGCAGTAGAACATTATTTTGGAAAAGGGACGAGACTCAAACCGGAGAAGCCTTCTGTGACAAAGCTTACTAAGACTTCCTGTTTCTTCATAAGCAACTCCTCCTGAGAGTATCTATCTTATAAAGACACTTTATGGCAAACAACGCAATGGAAAAACTCTGAAATGATGGAATTTCTAGTACTCTGAAGTCCTTCAAATTTCTCTAAGTATACATAAGATTAGTTCTGTTCATTGGTCTTGAAGGTTTGTTTGTGTTTGCACACAAGGGTAGGGCATGGGTGTTAGTTTGTTGCCCTATGCACCAACCAATCTCACTTCCCCTAGAGAGAAATAAGTGGATTTATTGTCCCTTGCTTCTCTTTCATCCCCTTGCTACCTATTTAACCAATAAAAACGTTCTTGCCTGGCTTCTTTTATAAGGATAAATTATAGTCCTAAGGGATTGAAACAGTTCTTGGCTTGAGGTTAATGTCTAATTGTGATACTATTGCCTCGAAAAAAGAATTTGCAGCTTTTGAGTTATTGGAGTCTATGAGTAAACAAGAGAGCTATGGGAGAGTGAAGAAAACTCAGCACGACTGAGGGCTGTTTGTAGATTTTCGCCTTTTTATTGCTGCTAAATGTCTAAAGCTGAGTTCCTTAGAAACAATCTGCAGGGGCACCTGGGTGGCTTGGTGGGTTAGGCCTCTGCCTTTGGCTCGGGTCATGATCCCAGGGTCCTGGGATCGAGCCCCGCATTGGGCTCTCTGCACAGTGGGGAGCCTGCTTCCTCCTCTCTCTCTCTGCCTGCCCCTCTGCCTACTTGTGATCTCTTTCTGTCGAATAAATAAAGAAATATCTTAAAAAAAAAGAAACAATATGCATAAATAGAAATCATTATCAGCTGTTACATGGTGTATCAAACACATAATCTCCAATGGTTTTGGTGATAATTTTGTGGTAATTTGTTAAGATTTTGAGATCTTTTGAAATCATACATTTGAAGAAAAAAATGTGACAAACTCATTCATACTCTAAGGAAAATACCTTAATAGTCTCATCTCATGAAAGTCAGTTGGTGAAATTATCCTCCTACAACGAAACAACATGATAGCTATTTTTACATTTCTGCAGGTGGACTTTGCTCTATTTATGATATTTAACACGAATTTTGTGGTGATTTCCTCTCAATCATTGTCATCTATAGAATTAAAAAAAGAAACTGGCTGATTACTATCAGAGGTCTTGGAAAACTCCTACTCATTTAACAAGTGCAGATACTAGGCCCAAAGCAGTTAAATGGCTTACCAAAAGTTACGGGGCTGTTTTGCCATGGGTGGAGAAGTTGGAAATGAAAGAGAAAGCTGTCTCAGCAGCTTCCCACCACCTCCCGTGGACTGTGCCACCGGTCCTCAGGCAGCTACATAAATCTCTACTTCTTACACTGAACACTTGTTCTTTCCTTTATCTAATGTTAGCGTCTTAGAATAATTCGCCCTGATGCTGTGGATGACTCCATTGATATAGAATCTTTTTCAGTCTGGTGGACACTCAGTAGCTTTGTAGTGGTTTTGTTTGTTTTAATAAAATAGATAAAATCTACTTTATTCAGAAGAATTCCTGACAATGACCAATTTTTTTTTAAAAGACTTTTCTTATTTATCTGGCAGAGATCACAAGTAGGCAGAGAGGCAAGCAGAGGGGGGGGGGGGAGAAGTAGGCTGCCCGCCGAGCAAGGAGCCCAATGCGGGACTTGATCCCAGGACCCCGAGATCACGACCCGAGCCTAAGGCAGAGACCCAACCCAATGGGCCACCCAGGTGCCCTGACAATGACCAATTTTTAACATAATGTTCTGAATGTATTATTCCCTTCCTTGGTCAAAATTTAAAATGTGTGAACTACTATGCTGTGGAAATAAATCCCCTTTGCCACCCTGTCACTCAGCCACCCAATTCAGTTCCCCAGGGTCAACCTGTGTCATTAGATTCCTGTGTAGCCTTGCAAGGAAATTAACTTTGCATATTCTTTTTACTCCCTTTTTGATAGCAGCTCTTACTGCGACAATAAACAACTCTAAAAGTTAATGGCTTCTACCAAGGAACTCTTGCTTGTGGGTGTAGGGGTCAGCTGTGGCTTGAAGGTAGCTCTGCTGGTACTAGCTGGACTTGGCTAGGTTTGAGCCAGGTCTGCTCCACATGTGTCTCATTCTGGGCCCCACGCTGAGGCTGCAAGAGCTATTTGCACTTCTTCTCACGGCAGATGGCAGCAGCTCCAGGGAGCCTAGCAAAAACATACAATGTCTCTAAATCCTTTGCTGACAAATGTCACTCCTGTTTCCAGGCATATGCCATTGGTTAATGGAAGTGGAAGTCGTATGATCCAGTACAGAGTTGATGGGATGGGGAAACAGGTTCCTCCCACAGGGTGGTAGGAGTGAATATTTATTGATTAATGGTGCTGATTATTAACCTAATAGAAGCTTACATAATGTACCCTGTATTTTACTTGATAGACCTTGGAGAGATTGGAGTACCAGTCCATCAACAGCTGGTTTTGTTTTGTTTTAATTTTTTACGTCTACCCGGTACTCCCTTTGATGGACATCCATAATTTAATTATTCTGTTCTCTATTGATGGACATTTTGATTATTGACAGCATTTTGTTGTTACTGCGATGGGTAATCTCATACATACATCACTTTGTGTAAGTGCACGTTCCGTATGCAAAATTAATTCCTCAGAGTTGGATGGTTGGGCGCAAAGACAGGTATTTAATTTCGGTAGGCACTGAACGTTTCCCTTCTGTAGACGCTGTGTTTACAGGCATCTCCACCAGTAATATGTGAAGGGACCTGTTTCAGCACATGTCTGCCAATTCATTGTCTCTGAGCTTTTGAATCTTTTTCAATCTGGTGGAAACGCGGTAGTTTGGTAGTGGTTTGGTTTTCTTTTAACAACGGCTATGTGGGGGTATCATTCATTTACCATAAGATCCACCCTTTTAAAGTATACAACTCAGCAGGCTTTAATGTGTTCACAGAATTGTGCCGACATCGGCATCACGTAATTGAGAATATTTTCATCGTCTCCTAAAGAAACGCTGTACCCTATCAGTTGTTCCTCATTCCCCCATTTCTAGGCCTTGGCAACCACTAATCTACGTCCTTTCTCCATGGATTTGCCTGTTCTGGGTGTTTCCTGGAAATGGAATCAGATCGCGGGCAGTGGGGTGTTGATACTTAACTTAACATGCTATTTTCAAGATTTGTCCATTGAGCCTTGTTAGTACTTCATTTCCTTCTTTTACTGAATAATTTTCCATTATACAGGTATACCACATTTGTTCATCTATTTGTCAGATGACAGATATTTGGGTTGTTTCTACTTTTTCACTATTATGAAAAATGCCAATACGGACATTTATGTCCAAGTTTTTATATAGACATATTTTCTTTCATTTCTCTTGAGTAAATACCTATGTGTGCAATTGTTGGGTGGTGTGCTAATTCTGTATTTAGTAATATGAAGAACTGCCAAGCTGTTTTCCAAAGTGAAAGTCCAATTTGACAACCTCTCAACAATGTATGAAGTTTCTATTCTCGTCATCTATACAAGCGTTCGTTATAAGCTATCTTTTTAATTTCAGCATCGTAGTGGATGTGAAGTTATATATCCTTGTGGTATTTGCATTTTCTAAATGCTAATGTTGCCAAGTAACAACATACTTATTGGCTCTTGGTATACCTTCTTTAGCAAAAATCTTAAAACAAAACAAAACAAAACCCACACCTGTTGAACTCATGACCCTGAGGTCAAGAGTCACATGTTCTACCAACTGAATCAGCCAGGCACCCTTTTGCCCACATTTCAGTTGAGTTATTTGTTGTTTTATTGTTGAATTATAAGTGCTCTTTCTATATTAGGGATAGCCACTTCTTATCAGATATATAATATCACAATATTTTCTCCCATTCTGTGGGTTGTCTTTTCACTTTCTTGATAGTGTCCTTTGAAGCACAAAGGTTATAAATTTTCATGAAGCTTAAAGAATTTAGTTTTTCTTTTGTTGCTTCTGCTTTTGGTGTTATATCTAGGAAATGATTCCCTAACCCAAAGCCATGAAGATTTACTCTTAAGGTTTTTCTTAGAGGATTGGAGTTCTTACATTGAGGTTTATGATCCATATTGAGTTATTTTTTGTAAATGGTGTGATATAGAGATTCACCCTTATTCTTTGCATGTGGATCCTAGTTGTCGCAGCACCATTTGTTGAAGACGCTATTCCTTCCTCTTTAAAAAATTTTTTTTAAAGATTTTATTTATTTATTTGAGAGAGAGTGAATGAGAACTTGAGCAGGGGTGGAGGGAGGAAACATAGAGGGAGAGGGAGAAGCAGACTCCCCACTGTGCAAGGAGCCCAACGTGGTACTTGATCCCAGGCCTCTAGGATAATGACCTGAGCTGAAGGCAGATGCTTAAACAACCTATCCAGACACCCTATTCTTTCCTCTTTAAATGGTCTTTCCTTATAAAAAAATCAATTATCCATAACAACAAGCACATGAAAAGCTGCTCAACATCACTAGTCATCAGGGAAATGCAAATCAAAACCACAACAAGATACCACCTCACACCTGTTAGAATGACTCTATCAAAAAAGTGAGAAACAAGTGTTGGCAAGCATGTGGAGAAAGGAGAACCCTTGTGCACTGTTGGTGGGAATGTAAACTGGTACAGCTACTCTGGGAAACAGTATGGACGGTTCCCCCAAAATTAGAAATAGAGGTACTATCTGATTCAGTAACCCC
Source organism: Taxidea taxus jeffersonii (assembly GCA_003697995.1). NCBI lineage: Eukaryota > Metazoa > Chordata > Mammalia > Carnivora > Mustelidae > Taxidea > Taxidea taxus. The sequence continues at coordinate 9,486 of RCUC01135438.1, forward strand.
ACTTTTGGGTATTTACCCATTGAAAACAAAAGCAGTAGTTTGAAAAGATGTATGTGCTCTATGTTTATTGCACATTATTTATAATAAATATATTGAAGCAACTTTAGTGTCCATTGATAGATAAATGGATAAATAAGATATGTATATAGTGAGCCATAAAAATACTACTCAGCCACAAAAAAGAGTGAAATCTTGCCAGTCACAAAAATATAGGTGGACTTTGAGGGTATTATTTTAAGTGAAATAAATCAGAGAAAGACAAATACTGTATGATTTCACTTATATGTGAAATCTAAGAAACAAAGTAAGTGAAGAAACAACTAACAACAAAAATAGAAAGAGATGGCTAAATGTAGAGAACAAACTCCCTTTGGAGGAAAGGTGCGGGATGGATGAAATAGGTGACAGGATTAAGAGGTACAAACTTCAGCTATAAAATATATGTCATGAGTATGAAAATACAGCATAAGGGACATAGTCAATAATATTATAATAATGTTGTACAGCAACAGATGGTAACACCCTTGTCACAGTGAACATTTTGTAATGTATGCAATTGCTGAATCACTGTTTTACACCTGAAACTAATATAATTTTATACATCAACTGTACTTCAATAAAAAACTGGATCAATTAAGATAAGTAAATAAATTAAACAAAAACCCCCAACTGGCTGGGGGTGCTGGTTGGCTCAGTTGATGGAACATGCAATTCTCGGTCTCAACAAACCTTATGTTGGGTGTAGAAATTAATTTAAAAATAAAATCTTAAAAAAAATCAATTGACCATGAAGGTATGGGTTTTATTTTTGGATTCACTTCTATTTCTTTGACCTGTGTGCTTGTTTTTATGCCGTCACCACACTATCTTGAGTTCTGTAGCTTGTAGTAGATTTGAAACAAGGAAGTGTGAATCCTCCAACTTTGTTCCTATTTTTTTTTTAAGATTATTTTGGATAATCTTGGACCCTTGAATTTTGGTATAAGTGTTTAGAACTAGCTCGTAAATTTGTCCAGAAAAGGTGGCTAAGATTTTGGCAGGGTTTGCATTAAATCTATTATCAGTGTAGTTTGAAATTACATTTATCTTATAAATTAGTTAGGATATATTTTTCATATTCTTAAGCCCACTTTCATTTATGTTTCTGGACTGGAAGGCTCCTATCTTTGGATCATTTCTTTTTGGGTGTCAGTTCTGGATCTCTTCTTATAACACTCAAATTATGTTTGAAAATAAGATGGGAGGGATGAGCAGTTTCCGAGACACACTGGAATATTGACTTCTATATGCCCTCTCTATGTCCCCTTAAAAGAATTAGGTATACTGCTATTATGGTACAGGATATTTCTTTCTTTTTTTTTTTAAGATTTTATTTATTTATTTGACAGAGAGAGAGGGAGAGAGAGCAAGCAAGCACAGGCAGACAGAGAGGCAGGCAGAGGCAGAGGGAGAAGAAGGTTCCCTGCCGAGCAAGGAGCCCGATGTGGGACTCAATCCCAGGACACTGGGACAGTGACCTGAGCCGAAGGCAGCCACTCAACCAACTGAGCCACCCAGGCGTCCCCAGGATATTTCTGATTAAAACAATCAGACCCACATCTCAAATAACAAGAAAAAAAAGGGTTCTTTTTTCCTTTCCCTAAGAAGACAAGTATATTTATTATAATGTCCACAGATTGAAAAGTGTTCCAAAATAACTTCCATCAAAATTGTCAGACATTGCATACTAGGAAGAAAGTCATCTCAAAGGACAAGTCAATTTATTTTTCTTGTATATTTTTCTATCAGTTTTTTCCTTTGGTTGTTTCATTTATTTGTTCTTCATGGAAGCAATTTATAGACTTCTTGCCTTTCCTCGGTTTTGAAGGAATTTCCCCTTAGTTTTTTGTATGTTATTTCTCTCTTCTTCCCTTATGTATGGGCTTGTAATTATTTATGCTTCTCTTTTATTTTCCAGTTCTCTATAATTTGTAGTCTTAAATTTATAGGTCTTAAATTTAGCCTCATCATGCTCCTTGGAAGGAAAAAAACTTAGGCAAATAGCTACATGTTGGTTAGAGAAACAGATAACTCCCGGATGTGCCAAGGCCAGATAATGGAGTGTCAACCTGAAACACACAAGGAGGATGGACAGAGAGCAACACCCCCCAAAATGATCATGGCTGTTGCCAGTGGTTTCGCTGTTCTCTCAACTATTCTTTGAATGAGATTATAAGTTCAGGTTTCAAATATAAAGACCTCTTATTCTATCCCCCTGGAGTGCTGAAAAGGTGCATTTTCATTCACTCAAACCTGGCTCTCAGTGCCAATGAGCATTAATCAATTCTACATCACTAAAAGGCTCTGACTGTCCTTGATAATGCATTAGAGAAATGAATAACACAGTGGCATTATAACATAATTAAATTGAACTCCTGAGCGAGGTAAGATGACCATGCATTTTTTAAAAGATTTTATTTATTTATTTATTTATTTATTTATTTATTTATTTATTATCAGACAGACAGAGAGAGAGAGAGTGTGTGCCCAAGCTGGGGGACTGGCAGGCAGAGGGAGAAGCAGGGTCCCTGCTGAGCAAGGAGTCTGATGTGGGACTCAATCCCAGGACCCTGGGATCCTGACCTGAGCCAAAGGCAGAGGCTTAACAGATTGAGCCACCCAGGCATCCCATGACCATGCATTTTATGCATGTTTTCTCTGAGAGCCCACTCCTTTCTCTTCTCACATCTGCTCCTGGGAAAGGCTAGTGTTCATCATCTGTCCAGTCTCTTTCACTTCTTTATTCTAAGTTGTCCTGTATTGGATCTCATTATTATTTGTGGGGATAGACACATCTTTTCTCTTCTTTTTTTTTTTTTTTTAAGATTATTTATTTATTTATTTGACAGACAGAGATCACAAGTAGGCAGAGACAGGCAGAGAGAGAGGAAGGGAAGCAGGCTCTCCGTTGAGCAGAGAGCCCAATGTGGGGCTCGATCCCAGGACCCTGGGATCATGACCTGAGCCAAAGGCAGAGGCTTTAACCCACTGAGCCACCCAGGCACCCAGACACATCTTTTCTAAAAACCAACTTAGACCTCTCATGGGGACATGGCTAGAAAGAAAAATAAGAACGCATTACACAGTTTGAAGTGGTTAAGCATGACATTTCCACTGAAGAAAGACAGGAATGAAATTTTGCATGTATTTAATCTTTCTCCTAAGGAGTTCAAAGATCTTTATAAATGTGGCTGCAAATGATCTTTGGGTCACTTGGACGTGCTGCCAAACGCGGAAGACTTTTCATGGCGCTAGTATTAACAGACAGCCCCGACATTTGACATTTCTAGTTAACTGTGTTCTCTAGGCCTTTTCAATTTAGTTTTAGAAGATAAGATTTTATTCAGGTGTGGATAAGCCTATTTTATCAAAAAATTGAGGAAAGAAAGGAATTAACCTCTATACAGTTTCCTGTATGTACCAGGTGCTCTGCTAAGTGAGCCAATGTTACCATATTGATCTCCCAGCAATCAGAATTGGCAGATGACGTAGTATTATACATGAAAAACCCTAAAGTCCCCACCAAAACACTACTAGAACTAATGAATGAAATTTGATACATGATATAAAAATAACATGATACAATATAACATGATACAAAATAAATGATACAAAAATAACATAGAGAAATTGGCTGCATTTTTATACATTACTAATGAGCCATCAGAAACAACAATTAAGAAAACAATCCCATTTATAATTGCATAAAAAGAATAAAGAACCCAGGAATAAATTTAACCAGGAGGTTAAAGACCTGTACTCTAAAAACTAGAGGACAATGATGAAATTAAAGATGACAAATAAAATGAAAAAATACACATTCTCATAAATTGGAAGAACTAATATTGCTAAAATGGCCATACTACCCAAAGCAATATAAAGATTTCATGCAATCCTTATCAAAATACCAATGACATCTTTCACATAACTTGAACAAAGAATCCTAAAATTTGTAGGAGCCACAAAAGAGCTCAAATAGCCAAAGCAGTTCTGAGAAAGAAGAACAAAGGTGCAGGTATCACAATCTCCGATTTCAAAATATACCACAACACTCTAGTAATCCAAACGGTACCATACTGGCATGAAAACAGACACAAATATCAATGGAATAAAACAGAGAGTCCAGAAATAAAGCCATACATATATGATCAATTAATCTATGACAAGGGAGGCAAGAATATACCATGGGGGAAAAGACAGTCTTTTCAATAAATGGTATTGGGAAAACTCATCAGCCATATACAGTAGCATGTAACTGGACCACTATTTTATATTATAGAGAAAATTACTTTAAAATAGACTAAAGACTTGAATGTAAGACTTGAAACCACTAAAACGCTAGAAGAAAACATAGTTCTTTGACATTGGTCTCAGCCATATTTTTAGGGAGCAGTCCCAGGCAATGGCGACAAAAGCTAAAACAAACACATGGAACTACATCAAACTAAAAAGCGTTGGCACAGTGAAGGCAACCACTGACAAACTGGCAGTCAGCAAATCTGTCAGATTGACAAAAAGGCAATCTAGTGAATAAAAGAAGATATTTGCACATTATACCAATAAAGAGTTAACATCCAAGCTATATAAAGAACATATGCAACTTAATATCAAAAATGCAAAAAAAGATTAAAAAGTAGATAAAAGACTTGAGTAGACATTTTCCCAAAGAAGACAGACAGAGAGCCAACAGACCACGTGAAAACATCTTTTCATGTTAAAAGATGCTAAACATCACTGATCACCAAGGAAATCAAAATCAAAATGACCGTGTGACATCACCTCACATTCGTCAGGTTGGCTATTATAAAAAAGACAGAAAATACAGGGGATGGTGAGTATATGGAGAAAAGTGAACCCCATACACTGTTGATAGGAATTTGAATTTGTGCAGCCACTATGGGAAACAATACAGATTTTCCTCAAAAGACTAAAAATAGAAATGCCATATGATCAAGCAATGCCGCTTTTGGGTATTTTGCGAAGAAAACAAAAACACCAGTTTGAAGGGACCTATCCACTCATGTGTTCATTGCAGCATTATTTACAACAGCCAAGATTAGGAAACAGTCCAAGTCCATCAACTAATGTATGGATAAAGAAAATGTGATATATAGAGATATAGATGGATATACATCCATACATAAGGGAGTATTACTCAGCCATAAAGAAGAATGAGATCTTGCCATTTGTGACTACATGGATGGACCTCGATGGTATTATGCTAAGTGAAGTAAGTCAGGCTGATACCACATAATCTCACTTACCTATGGAATCTAAAAAACGAAACAAATGAACAAACAAAACAAAACAGAAACAAACCCATAGGCATGGGGGAAAAACTGTTGGTCACCAACAGTTGGTGGGGTGGAGTGAGAGAAATAGGTGAAGGGGACTAAGACATATAGACTTCAAGCTATAAAACAAATAAATCATGGGGATGTGATGTACAGCATAGGGCATAGTGTCAATAATAATCGTGATGACTTTGTGTGGTGATAGATGATAACTAGACTTCTCTTAGGGATCATTTCTTAATGTATAAACATATTGAAATATTTTTGAATATTAAATATTTGAATATTAAATAATTTGAATATTGAATAGTATTGAATAATTTGAATATTGAAAATATTGAATGGCTATGACATACACCTGAGACTAAAAGAATGTTGTGTGTCAGACACCAATGATAAAAAGAAAGAACACTGAACTATTTGGGGAGTTCTGGGGATTTTCCAACCCTGACACCAAATGATGGATGGTCCAGAAGAACCACTCATAGTGACTAGGGGTCTTGGAAGAAGGGGGAACTAACATCTTACTTCCAGGTGAATGGTTGCAGAGTAAGTGGTGGCATGCTTCCATGCCTATGGGTGCAGGGGGAAAAGAGAATTGGGGAAGAGCAGGTGGAAAGTGGAGTAGCAGGTAACAGTTCGAATTCCTATAATTTGAATAGTCAAGGATATGTGGATTTCTCACAGAACAGTAGACACAACAAAGTAGCCAGGACAGAGCCTTCTCACAGGTATACCCCTCAAAAGGGATAGGCAGCAGGTAAGCGGGCCTCACCACTGGGCAGTTCTGGAGTAGATCACCAAGGTGGGAACTTACGGGAGTAAGAAGAGGTCAGTCCAGGCAAGAATGAATCTCCTACATCATGGAACTTTGTAGGTCAGAGGCCCCTTCCAAAAGGGCCTTCCACAACACTTGAACATGGGTCCCACAGAGGAGCCTCCATCTGAGCCCTCAGTACACAGCCATGAAGGAGAAGGAACAATAATTGCTTAAAAGAGGACAACAGCATCATCAGTTCCTGGCATGCAAGAAAGGAGAGTGACTCTGAGCAGGGAGAGGAGAGCTATAAAAGGGAAGCCCAATCCCATCACTCCTGGTCCCTCAGGTCTAAATCAGTCTGGGCAACGAGAAGTGGGTGTTAAATTCAATGTGATTATAAAGTTTTAAACCAAGGCTTTGCATCTGCCCGAGATTCCACTAAGGAGGAAAAATGGGAGATTTGTCATAGAACAGTTGAAAGGGAAGAGTAGAGGTTTAAAAAAATTGTCTCTACAGCAGGTTCAGACTATTCAATAAATTATTCATAAGCTTAAAGAATTAGGAAAATAGATTAGGAAATCTGCTGTGGGACAAAAATCATGCTTCAAATGGGTTTCTCTGCTCTCTGCCAAATCCCACGAATGTGCTGGTGTGAAGCTGCCCCTATTCTCCTTGGTCTAAAGAGTTCGCAGAAAAGTATTCCCAAATCCTTGGTTTACTAATCAGAGTGATCGTAATGAAAAACAATGCTTAAGAAACTGGGTGCTTTTAACTTTTACCACATTTAAGCGTTTCAAGAGGAAAGGAAGTGTAGGGGCACCTGGGAAGCTCATTTGGTTAAGTGGCTGGCTCTTGACTTCGGCTCAGTTCATGATCTCAGGATTTTGGGATGGAGCCCAACATGGGGCTCCACGTTCATGCACACATGAAGGCAAGCTGGGGGAGGGGAGCAGGGAGTCTGCTTGTGGTTTCTCTCTCCCTCCGCCCCTCCCCCAGCTTGCCTTCATGTGTACTTTCTCTCTCCCATCTCTCTCTAAAATAAATAAGTAAATCTTAAAAAAAAAAACAGAATAAAGGACATTCCAATTTGTTATAAAAAGATACAGAGATGACCACCTCTTGAGTTTTGAGCAGAAGGGAATGAACATAAGATGAACTTGAAGAGGTCATGAAGGGTAAGATGACTTAAGGTCTTGTAGGTCAGAGTGAGAGGTTTGGATTTTATTCTAAGGGAGTTGAGAAGCTATTGAAGGATTTAAGCTGCTAAAACATCACTATGATATCTTACATATTTTAAATGTTACATATTTTAAATAAATAAATGATATGGTCCTATCTGGAGAATGTTAATGCTGAGACTGGTCAGGAGGCTACTTAAGTAGTTTAGGTAGGAGATGTGATGTCTTAAATGAGGAAGTGGCAGGCAAAGTGGAGAATTGAATCATCTTGACAAGATGTTAATTTTGATCTACATTGGCGAGACTTGTGAGGAAGAGAAGGATTATGATTTACCTGAATGATTCTTAGCTTTTTCTTGTGTAACTGGGAAAAGAATGCCCTACTTACTCACATGGGGAATTCTGGGAAAGGAAAAATTGGGGTGTAGGTTGGGAAACTAGTTCTGTCTTGAATCTCTTTAATAAAAAGGACTATTAAAGGTCCCAGTGAAGATGTCAAGTAAACAGTTGGAATTATGAGTTTGGAGTTCTGAGGGAGGAGAAACCAGGATAGGCCATGTAAAATGAGGGTGTCACTAACGTATCAGCATTAAAGCCACTGAACTGGAAGAGTCCAGCATAGGACAGAAGGTGGATCGGGGCAGCAGAGAAGGTGAGCCAAGAAGAGACGTCCTCTGGGGCACTTCAGTATAGAGAATTCTGCACCTACTGGCACTGTGACATTCATTCAGAAACTTCTTGGGCGTAGGGTAGATGCTTAATGAATAAAGGATTGAGTGATTCAGAAAAAGACTGTGTATCTGGGGCAGATGTTGGGGAATTGGCAGGACTTCTTGTGCTGGCTTCTCAGCTTCCCTCCACCTGCAGTGGCTGAGTGGAGAACCTTGGGTCCTCTCTTCAGGGGCTCCTGGTAAGACTGTTCTTCCTTCAGTCTGGGCAGAGTTGTGTCAGCTGTGTTTGAGTCCAGCTTATGCTTCTCTGGGATGGGGGATTGTTTACCTGGGCTTCTTGAATTTGGTACCTTCACATACAGGTCTGGGAGGAGAGGGAGGACCTCAGGCCAGACGGGTCCGCAGACCTGGAGTGCCACAGCCCTTGCGGCGGGTATGGCTCCTCATCCCAGCATTCCTTCTGCCGATCTCTCAAGTGGTCGCCTCTTTCTGAAGATGTAGATCTCGAACATTTGAACAGAAACAAAGCCCAAAACTTTTTGGCCCGTCAGGAAGTAGACAGATGTTGGATTTAAGGGCTGAGGTATTTGGGAGGCTCAGGGACCTGTGTTCGGAAGCCCGAGGGGACTAAAAGAGATGGGCCCAGTGCCTTGGCCTGCTGCTTAGGGAGGGTTGGGTTCCCAGGTGCTCACAGTCTACACTGGGAACCTTGAAAAAAAGAACAGCTTTGTTTTCTAAGCATCTAGTTAATGAGCTCTATTAATCAAAGGTAAATCATATGAATTTTCATACAATTATCCATGGAATAACCCATGACAAGAAAGAGAAGCCTAATTAAGGAGTTTATAGGACACTACCCTGTGCGGAGTAGTTTGAAAACTTCAGAGAAGGCGGCTAATGGACTGTTAGAGAAAAGGACACAGCATGCGGAGAACCTTAATTCAGGTGCCACATTTACCTTAGATTGCTTTACAGCCTTTCAGTTGTAGTTGTTCTTAGAATATTCACCTTCTTAAGATATTCAGAGCTGATGGACATAGGAAACCAACTTAGGGTCAAGTTCCTAAATGTTTTCCTATCAACTGTAGGAGTGTATTAAATAATGTAAGTAAGGCTTTCCATTCCTTTTTTTCTTTCCCTCCTTTTGCCATTTCTTTTTCTTAACACAGGTTTAGAGAAATTCAGTACTGCTAAGTACCTAGCAGGAAGCACTTCCTAGCAGGAAGTGCTAGGCGATATTTATAAGCAGAGATGATGGAGAATCAGGGAATTACAAGTGAAGTTTGGCTTGGGGCGAGCAGGTGTCCTCTTGCCCTAAGCATGATAAAATCACCATCTCCTGAGGACCTGAAAGCCACTGACCAGCAGGTGCATTTAAGACAACCGTGTGATAACAAGACCTACCAAATGAAGATAGATAATAAATGTTTCTGGGTGCACGGCGTCTGTCATGGGCCCCCTTGAGCAAATAGCTACTGCACCCCCTTTCCATCCACCCAACATTCAAAGCTAAGTCAGTCCCCTTTCCCACGTGAGGTCTTCCCTGACACCACGGAAGCCCAAAATGAACTCAAAGAGAGACCGTGTTCTTGGTCACGTCGTTTTCAATATCTCACGTCATTCTTGTCTCAGGTCAAAATCACTTTCAAGCCTCCCAGGAAGATTCAGTTTTCAAGCCAGTTCCTCCTACGCCATCTCGTCTTGCGGTCAGACTTCATGGAGGTCACCTACACGGCATTCTCCAGGCCGCAGCTAGCTCTTGTAGATCAGGGTCAACCAGATGCCCTCGGACGCCTCCAGGGGTGTGTAACTGACGTCTTCCTTAAGGATGAACAAGTGTTGAAAGACCTTCCTGGTGTCGAACTGAAATCTGCCCACCAGAGACCATGACCCAGGACAGCGAAGCTCGTCCTCTGGGACTTGAAGGACTCTTTGATTCTTTTTCCACCCGAGAGTCCTTTAATGTTTTCAGATAATTATCCCAAATCATCCAAGCCTTTTTTTTTTTTTTTTTAACCAACAAAATGTCTCTTTCTTCCAGTCATCAGAGTGGCTTTTTGGGGGTAGATGTGTGCTCTTTTTTAACAATATTGAGTTTGCTTTCAACTACAACCCAAACAAACAAAAACCTAGTGTTTCTTTTTTTTCTCCCCATTTTAACTGATGTTTGGTCACATCTTTTCCATCCTGTATTTAGTGCTAAGCCAGCTCTCTTCCATCTGGATTCGAGGCTTACGATTTCTCCTTGCTATTTTCCCTTCTATGTGGTTCACTCTATCTTTTTAGCCTGCCTTGATCTCTTTGGGTCTCAGTGCCATTTTCCAGTGCATTAGCTATTCCTCATAGCTCTGTGCCATTTATAAACTTGATAAGTGGGCTGTTTATACCTGTAATAGAGTCACTGTGTGCATTCCCAGTTAGAACAGGGAAATTGTAAGGTCAGAGTTCAGAATCTTCCCAAGAACGTTCTCCTTTCAGGTGTGTCCTGGGCAATTAAACAGTGCTCTTTCTGCTGACCTTATTTAGTCTGTTGTTTAAACTCTGATCTCACCACCACGTTTATGAAGCTGTTCCAGAAGAAACCGCTGCATGACTTGCTGAATAACATACATTGTTGTCCTATAGGCCTCGTTTGTCAGTCTAGAGACCATGCGTACAGAGGACATGAAGCTAGTCTGTGGGACATGTGCTCGGCGGGCCCTCATTGGCCCTCCACGATCACCACTTTTCTCTTTAAGCTTTCAAAACTCATCCACTTTTTGATTGCTTAAAGCCGAAACTTCTCAGGATGAGCTGTAGGTTCTTCACAGTCTGTCCCCAATTTATAGACCAGCTTCATCTCCATCCAAGGCTTTCCCTCTCTTTAAAACGAGCCGTACCAAACTTCATGCTGTTCGTCAACCATCCATCTTTACTCATGTTTCTGTAATTTGGTACATTTTATTCCACCCACCTGAAGTGCTTCTGTGCTGTTCTTTCTTTCTGTCCATCTGGAAGATTCCCCTCCGTTTTAAGGACTCAGAAAATGTCCTTGACTCTCATCTCTGTGCTTTCCTAACACTTTGTACGCACATGTTCTGAATACGATGCACTACAGGGACTGACCCATTGGTCCCTTCTCCTGGCCTCTGTCTTGGGAAGGTCTGTTCATCACCAGAGACTAAGATGGTACTTGGTAACACAGAGACTTAACAAACATTTCTTGAATTCTAGGATAAAGCTTTCCTATGGACAAGGTCTGTGGACCAACTTAATTTGAGTATCCATATTCTCCCTTGAGGCAAGTGGACTCTATTTTGCTATCATCTTTTCCCTACCACACTTTAGAAGTTCCTGAGAATTTCATTTCAGATTCTCTTCGGGCAAATGACTGGAACTGCTCTGTGAGGCAAGCTTTTTAAAACAATCGAGTATCCTTTTACTACTTCTTCCCTTATCCTGAGTCCTGGTTGCTTCTTAGAAGCAACATCCCATAACACCAGATTTGGAATGTGTGAGACTGGCTCGAAATCCTGGATCCACTTCCACTGAGCCGTGTAACCTTGAGAAAGGAAGCTCACGTCATCCATGTCTGGTTTCTCTGTTTATTATTTGAGGATTATCCCTCTCATCTTTATTATTTATTTTTCTAATTATGTCTTCTATCATTTCCAATTTGAAGGCTGTTCCCAGCTAAGTGCTTAGAAACCCAATAGGAAATGAGTTGCTCTGTGTTTTCCCCACCTTCTGGGGTCACAACGCCAGGGGGCCCATCTGGCTGGGGGTGCTCTGCTCCCAGGCATCCACACGCCAGCCCCGCTGCTTGCTGAGACTCCAGATGTAGACTGTTCTGGCCATGCTCAGCCATCCTGCGGGGGTGCTAAGTCGGATCCCTTGTTACACCACTCTGATCCTGTCACTTGGGTTTTTACTATGTTCTGGATACCATACGCTGCCTGTTGGATGGACTGTTTTTCAATTACTGTAGCTCTAGCCACCCCTGGTGTCTGAGCAGCAGAAGTGATGGTCTGTCTCCAGGCTACTGCTTCTCCTGATGCGGTCAATATGATCACTACCAGACTGTCTTTCCACATAACTCCATTTGCCCAGGTATAAAAAGATTTGCACAGTAGAGGAAGAGAAAGCAGACGGCGTAAGTTTTGTTTTATAGTTAAGGAAACTGGAGCTTGAGACGGTCAAGTCACTTGCCTCATGTGACCTAGAGGTGAAGCACTGGAGTCCGGGCTCGAGCTCAGATGTGCTGATGCAGTCTTTAGTTCTCTTTCACCATTCCAAAGATGAAAGGGCAGGGACTGAAGTCAACATGTTTCCTATTTCTTTCCAAACATTACACAGTTTCTCACTCATAATATATGTTCAGCTAATTTTCCACCTATTTGAAAAATAAATGTATAACGTTTAAAAAGCGTGCCATTCTGGAAGTAATCTAGATCAGAGTTTAAACATTTCAGCAGAAAGGAGGAACGAACCAGCTCCCGATAAGGACACATTGTAGTTTTTACTCTTCTTCCTTGCCAGCCCTCTGCCATTGCTATGGGAGCTCTACTTAGCAGGAAATTGGCCATAAAATGGACAAAAGGATTGTGAAAGCAGAGAGTAATTCATTAATGAGGGTATTGTGCTATAAATAATTGAAAGTTGACTATAGAGAAGAAGGAGTTTTTAAAACAACTTGTCCTTGGGGTAAGACTTCTCAAACCACTCTTCTTTTTTTTTTTCACTCTGCTTGTATCAATCTCAAATCAATTATCCCCTAAAATGCCAATGTAGTACTGTGAACAGTATTATCCCTTTAACATTGTTCTCCTCTTTTTGCTTGCCCCTGTGTTTCTCACAGTTCTTTCGTGTAATAAAAGCCTCAAATTAATAAAGTGCTTTCTCCTAGAAATTCAAAAAGCCTTTTCCACATTAGCACTTAATTAATTCTCAACCATTCCTCTGTGAAGTGGGTGTGTGGTGGGAAAAGAAATTATCCTTCCCCTTTATGACACATAAGAAAAGGGTTTGAAGGGTGGTTCATTTCAACCTACAGTGAAACCTGATGGTAATTCAGTTTTGTTCAAAGCCGTTGGCTGGATCCTTCTAGTTTATCCAGTCTTCCAACAGAATCATATTTATGGATTTATTCACAACAGATCAGCAAATAATTATTGGGTGCCCACTGCATGTCTATATTCTTCTAGACCCTGGGAATACAGCGTTGCATGGGAGAGGAACATCCCTGACCTCACAGAACTCAATTTCTTCCGAGGCGAGACAGACAACAAGCACAGTCAATAAGTGCATAGTACAATGTGGAAGAAGGTGAGAGATGCTCTTAAAGGCAAATAAACAGGGTGATGAGAAAGGGGAGTGCAAGGAGAGTACATGATCTTTTTTTTCCCCTTAGAGAGAGAGAGATAGAAAGGGGTGGGGGCAGAGGGGGGGAGAGAGAGAGAGTCTTAAGCAGACTGAGCATGGAACCTGGCGTGGGGCTCGAGCTCATAACCCTGAGATCATGACCTGAGCAACCAAGAGTCAGATGCTTAACTGATTGAAGCCATCCAGGCTTCACCTAGGAGAGTACATAATCTTAATTAAGGTGTATAGAATAGGCTTCATTGGGACGCCTGGGTGGCTCAGTTGGTTAAGCGGCTGCCTTTGGCTCAGGTCATGATCCCAGAGTCCTGGGATCGAGTCCCACATCGGGCTCCTTGCTCTGCAGGGAGCCTGCTTCTCCCTCTGCCTCTGCCTGCCACTCTGTCTGCCTGTGCTCGTGCTCTCTCTCTCTCTAACAAATAAATAAATAAAATCTTAAAAAAAAAAAGAATAGGCTTCATTGAGAGGGTGTCATTTGAGTCAAGAATTGAAGAAAGAAAGGGAGGGCTATCTGAGGGAAGAGCATTCAGGCAGGAGGAACAGCCAGTGCAAATAACCTGTGGCAGCTGCATGCCTGGAATGTTTAAAGAATCAGGGAGGCCGTGTGATGGAACAGAGTGATTAAGAAGGAGAGTAGCATACACTGAGGTCAGAAGAGGTAACGTGGTGTCAGGTCATGAGGGCCTCATAGGCTTTTTGAAGATGCTTTGAGTGATGTGGGGTGTCTTTGGAGGATTTTACATGGAGAAGCTTCATTTTAAAGAGATCACTGGCTGCTACATTGAAAATAGATGTAGATGGGAAATGATGGGGGCAGAGAAAGCAATTGGGTCTTTGTTTTCACCCAGGAGAGATTAAATCAAGGCTCAAACCAGGTTGGGAGCAGAGGAGGTGGTGAGAATTCTGGACATAGTTTGCAGGTAGAGCCAACTGGATTTGTAGATTAGACTGAGTGTGAATTGTGAGAAAAAGAAATTTTATCCTCTGAAGTAGACTGGAAACTTCCTTGGGCAAAAGCCACCTATTATATTTCCTTGTGTGCTTTATCTATACTCCATATGTACATGTTATATAACATATATATGAAAACACATTCTTATGTACAATAAATAATCAAGTATCTGATTAATGAAAGGAGGGATGAAGGGAGTGAAGGAGGTAGTTCACATTTCAGAAATTCTAGAGTCCCCAGTGATTTGCTAAAATATACACCGTTGTTATGGGTTACATGGTGTCATCCCCCCAAAAGATAATTTTGGAGCTCTAACCCCCTGTACCTCACAGTGTGACCTTGTTTGGAGTTAGGGTCCTTAGAGAGGTAATTAAGTTACAATGAGGTCAGAAGGGTGGGCCCCAAATCCAGTATGACTGGTGTCTTTAATCAAAGGGGAAATTTGGACACAGAGGCAACCACAGATGTCAATGTGAAGAGACACAGGGATAGATAGCCATGTACAAGCCAAGGACATTGGCCTAGAGCAACTCTTTTCTTCAGAGGCCTCAGAAGGAACCAACTCTGTCTTCACCTTCATTTTTGGACCTTTAGTCTCCAGAACTAGGAGATGATATGTTTCTGTTGCTTAAGCCTCTCAGTCTGTGATATTTTGTTACAATAGTCCTAGCAAACTACTACAACTATGTCCAATATTTCAAAAATATGAATCAAATCCTACGTTTTTCCCCAAGATAAGACTGCTGAAGCTACAAAGAAACAAACAAAATAACAACAAAGGCCTTAAATATCATTTTTTGGGGGTAGAATTCTATTTATTTAGTGAGGTAACAGGGCTTTTACTTTTCAGAAGTTCTATCTGGCATGAAAAAAGAGGTGCATTATTACATTTTACAATTTAATTTGTTTGACAGAAGTATCGCAAAACATAGGGTCCATAAGGGAAATGACAAAAATGATTTTGGATGATAATAGCTGAGGATCACATATTTACATCGTTTGGAAAGAAAAGAAACAGAAAAATATCCCACAATATCCATGCTGTTTGCTGTTTACAATGTAAATGACCATTATGTAGGAGGAAAGTACCAAGGAGAACATATTAAAATCTTATGTTCTAAGATCCAAATGGGTTTTCAGAGATCTAGTCTAATTCCCTCAGGTTATGTCTGGAAAAAATGTGAATCCTAGGAACATTAAGGCGATGGACATAATTTTGGTCCCAATGCACAATAACACAAATGATGAGGCTTAACAATAACAAAAGAAGAAATAGTGGACTGTGCTAGTCCTTGAATCTTCCTCCATGTTTGCTTTGCAACCATAAGTAACCATTAACCACCTTGAGTCATTAAGGCCTAGAGAGAAATGTGTGCACTAGGTGTGTGGAGGGAAGATAAGTGAGAGGAGACATGAGACAGACAGGAGAATGACAGGTGTCTGTGTGGGAGATCCTCAGACTTTTAAAAACTCATTCTGTTGCTAGAGGCATTTTTCACATGCTTTCATAGGGGTTTGGATTCACACAGCTGTGTGTTGGCATCCAGACTCTGATATTTAGAAGTTATACAATTCTGGTCAAATTTCCTAACTTGAACATCAGATTCCTTAACATTGCTTGTGGGGTGAATTTTGTCAGAAATGGTGAGAATATTTCAATGTGTTTAGAGATAGTGTGACTTCAGGAAGTGGGAGTTTTATTATAGTAATTGTCCCAATGGGCTTCAGAATTTGCCTTTGTGCCTTACTAGAAACACCTTCCCTCATTACCTTCCATGTAGACCTCCTACTAGTCCTTGAAGAGCCTGGTTGGAACATCAACCCCTTTCATACTTCCATTGTTCAGTTTTGCATTCTCATGTGCCACTGGTCTCAAGGTTTTTGCCTCTCTAACTTGGATTTCTTGTGGAATAGTGAGAAGGACCAGGAGGCTTGGATGTGAGCTCTGCCGACCACTCAGTGTGAGAAGTAGAAGCACTCTGAAAACAATGGAGTGAGGGGTGCATTATGGGAACCGGACCTTACATAATGGTGAGGGAAGCAGGGGAAGTTATTTTCCAGAATAATGAATTGAAAGATCTGAGAAAAGATGCTGTGAACTCCCCACCTGGGGTCTTAGGCAAGTGGATGGGCAAGTTGAAGCTTATGGGGGAAGCTGGGAGGCCAGGCATGGCCAGGTGCAGGAGGGAGACCAGGAAGTAGAGGGGGCAGAAAAGTCAATGAAAATCTGTGGTCTTTGTGTGGCTGCTGCCTCTGTCGGTCCACATTCGGGCTTTTTGTGAGGTGTGTGGGGCTGCTCTTCCTCAGGGTTGGAGCAGATTTGAAAAATCTGAACGTGAAGTGAGGGAGAATAAGGACATGCTCGAACCTTCTGGGACCCAACACATGCCAACACACAAACTTCAAAGACCTTCAGAGAGGAATAGGTGCTGTCTCACTCTTTTCCCAATCTTGCACAAATTCCTCTACTCACTTGACTACAGGGAAGGGGATGCTGGGAAAAGTAGTTCCAGCTACTCAAGTTGCCTGGTACAGACCATTACAGCCACTCAGTGCTTATGTGGGTTGAATGGGGCAGTTTACTCAACATTTCGGATCCTCGCCTTCCTTATTGGTGTATTGCTATAAAAGAGATAACAATTATAACTAGGGCTTTAGAGGGTTAAATGAGATGATAATGCAAACAATGTATTACTATATATAAAAATTATGTATCAGATTGTTATCATTCAATGCATTGATTTATTTACATAACATGCATCTACTGTGGGCTAGAAACTGTACTATGCCTGGGATATATGGCATGAGCTAAACAGACAATATCCCAGGCTTCCGGGTGGCTCAGTGGGTTAAGTGTCAGCCTTTAGCTCAGGTCATGGTTCCAGGGTTCTGGGATCTGCCCCTGTCGGTCAGTCCTGCTCCCTGCTCAGCAAGGAGTCTGCTTCTCCCTCTGCCACTCCCCCTGCTCATGCTCAGGCTCTCTCTCTCTCTCAAATATTTAAAATAAAATCTTAAACAGACACTATCCTTGTTATCATGAAGCTGATCAACTTAATCTTCTGCTGAAAAGTCATTCAATATAATTGAGAATTCACTATTGGTTTAGTAACATGGAGGTTGTTGCCAGAATAAAACAGGTTCAAGACAAAATAAAAGAAAAGGAAGTTCTTGGTGCCAAAGGAAGCCCAAAAAATAGGGTAGGAATAAGTAGAAAGTGTGTCAAGGGATATTTTATACATAGCTATATCTACATATAGATATCTTCTGCAAGATTATGTCTATGTTGATGTAGATATACATATCATATCCATGTGATACATGGATGGGGTCCTATGCAGCCGGGGTGTATTTTACACCCTGTGTATAAAATATACACAGTTGGCTCTATTTTATCTGTTAGATCCATCAGTGATGAGCATGGGCAAGGCCCCCAAGGGGGTTAGGACCTTTGTCTTGTGATGCAAAGGAAAAAGTCTGCTTCCTTCAGGCAGTTCTTCCTTAAGAGGAACAATGGTCAAGCTGAGTGAGCATGCCTAGTTGTTCTTTACAAATTTATTAACGTTCATGTCAACTTCCCAGAACTAGACTGAACAAAGGGGAAGAGAAAGGGGCCGAAGGGGAAGAGGTAGGTCTGGCTACAGCAAGAATGTTAAGGAAATAATAGAGAAGAATTTTTTAAAACGGCAACTTTGATGAAAAAAAAAAAAAAACCCAGCATAATTTCCAGAGCACACAATGCAGAAATTTTGGGAACTGGAGAGGAGTGGGAGATGGGTCAGACTAGGGTGTGTGTGAAGGGCTTGGGATAGGAACGCTTGCCTGGCAGTATTTAGAACAGAGAATAGGTTAGATAACTCTTTGCTCCTTGGGTGAAACCTGCCTGCCTGCGTGGGACTGGGGAAGCGCACTGGACCCCTGGCTTGCTCTGAACAGTCGTCCCTACTACCAGGGTAACTTCTATTCTCTTCGGACCTAGGGGATTAACTTCTTAATCCCGGGCGGTCTTGATTATCTTCTGTCTTTCAACTGGCCCCGCTGAGGAAAGAAAACTTCAGATGTTTATAGCTTCCCAAATCTGCCCCGAAAAGCCAGAGGCGCGAGTCTCTTGACCATAGTTGGGCCAGCAGTGATTTTTCTTCTTCCTGTCGTTCTAATCCTTAGACAGGAATTAGTGACAGCGACTTGAAGACCAGTTCCGGGGGATCAGCACCCCAGGTCCTCTCTGAGACCTGCTGCGGGGTGAGGGCGTGGGCAGAGGCGCGCCCTCCGAGACCTCCCTCCCCGGGCGGCCGCGCGCAGCTGGGGCCCTTCAGTCTCGCAGGTGGCGGGTCTCCGGCTCCAGCCCGCAGCCTCCGAATCGGTGCCCATCGCTCCAACTTAGGAGGAGGCTGTGAGAGCCGCAGGCAGCGGGCTGGGCGGCCCAATCTGTCCTGGCCGTTCTCCGCCCTCCCAGGACTTCTCAGTAGCTCTCCACGCTCGTCATGTAAGCACAGCGATAACCCATCATCCGCTGCCCTCGCGCTGCCGGCGGAGTCGGCGCGCACGTGATGAAGCGCGCGGGCTGCGCGGGGCCCCCTCCATCCCTCCATCCCTCCATCCCTCCATCCGCCCTGCCCTTCCGGCGGCCGCTCGCCGCCCCGCTCGGGTCCCCAGGCCGCCCGCGGCGCGGACTCCGGCTGCAGCGCGCGGTGTGCGCCCGCCGGGCCCGGGGCGCGGGAGCGGCCGGCGGGGGCGCCGGCGGGGAGCGCGGAGCCCGGGAGCCCGCACCGCTGGCCGCCCGGCCCACGTGACCGCCCCTCCTCCCGCCTCCCAGTCGCGCGCACGGGCCGGCGTCTCGGCTCCCGCGCGCGCTCGGCGGGTCCCCGTGCCCGGGAGCAGAGGCGGCGGAGGGAGCCGGCCAGGCGGCGGGGGCGCGGGGGGCGCGGGCGCGAGCGGGCTGCCGGGGCTGCCGGGGCGGCCGGGGCACGGCGGCGGGGGCCGAGCCGCGCGGTTCCGCGTCCGCCGAGGGTGATGAGGCTGCCCTGCCTCGCCGCTCCGCTTGCCGCCCGCTGACAGCGCCGGCTCGCAGCCCGCCCAGGAGCGCGGACGCCGCGGGGCCGTGACCTTGGCCGAGGAGGTAAATAGGGGAGGTGGCTGGGGAGGAGGCGGCGCCCCCCCGCGCGCCGCGCGACCCCCGCCCCGCACCCACCCTCGCTCGGCGGCCGCCCCGGGAGCCCCGCGCCCCAGCCGGGCTGCGGGCGCCGCGCTCACCCAGGTCCGCGGTGCTGAAGCTGCTGCCATTTGTGCGGCCGGGAGAGCGGGGGGCGGGAGCTGGGGCGGGGGGGGCTTGCTCCTGGGCTGCCGGCTCTCAGGTTCCTGCAGGCGGGCTGCGACCCGCGGTGACCCAGGCGATTGCCCCGAGGGCGGGCTCCCACCGGCGCTGGTGCTGAGGCGGGTTCTGGCGCCTGCGGGCAAAGACCGGGCAGGGATCCGTCCTGACTTCCCAAGTGCAGTGGAAGAGGAGGGGACCCGGTGGCGGGCAGTGCGGCCGGGCAGGTGGAAGTGGGCGAAGCTCCCCGGGTCCGTGTGGGAGAGCCGGGGGCGGAGGGAGAATGCCAGGGGATGGGCCTGCCTGCCGCGCTGCCTGCGGGCAAGTAGCCAGGTACCTGGGAGCGAGTGCGCGGCCACAGGGGCTGCCTTTCCGCCCTCTTGGGAGAACATCGTCGAGATGCAAGTATTGGGAGACCGGAGAACTCTGTAGCGCAGGAATGGTAACCGTGGGCTTTTTTAGGGGAGCGTCAGATACTTTTTACGATGAGTACCCAGGAGCTGAAGTCGGTTCAAACCATAGCCAAATGATTATTTGAACCAAAAGATTGTCATTTCTTACAACTCCCTGAGGGTACTGTAGGTGTAAATTCAGTTTTCTTTAAGTCTGTCTCTGTGCCGCTTCTGCAGCCAGCCTGGACACGTAAGTCATGTGTGTTCCATGTGCAGTGGGGGCCGTGGGTGATGAACAGGATTCAGATGTCCCCATCCCCTCCTCCCCACCGCCCCAGCACGACCGTTCGCCTCTGACTGAGGTCTCCCTGACCCTTTGCAGCGTGCACACCAGTAAGTCCAGGATCTGAGAGCAGACCAAGAGTGGGGTGACATGGCCCAGGGGAATAATTACGGGCAGACCAGCAACGGGGTGGCAGATGAATCCCCCAACATGTTGGTGTACAGAAAGGTAAGAATTTCCTCACTTTCTTGGAGAGAGGGAAACTTCTGGCTTCCTTGATTCCCCCCACCCCCACCCCGGGGGTGAGTGTCTATCAGTTTTGTCGCCTGGTGGATTTCCCAAATTGCCGAGGACTGCACACCACACTTGATAATCGGATGGTCTCACTGTGTAGAGACACAATGAAGTAAATGAGGCCAGCCACCCTCTGCGCGCTCCTTTGTCTGCTGATTTCCTGTAGATTAACCTGCTGTCAGAATTATCAGGAAGTTTGGGCATCCCGCATATTTTGTGATGCATGTGCTTTTATACAATGCATAAGAGTTTTTAGAAGCTTTTTCATGTACTCCCCTTCAGCCTTTGGGTTGTAAGGATTATGTAAAGGTATAACATGTTAGGAATGAAAAGACCACTTTGCAGTTCTGCAACAAGAGTGAATGTGTCTGTGAATCTATGGTTGGGTTAAAGATTTTACTTATGAGTAAATAATTCTTTTTTTTTTTTTAGCCTAAATTATTGTTTTACTATGGGTTATTTTTATGATTTTGCTTATGAATATTTTAATGCCATATGACCGTTAAACCTTTATATTTAGAGCCCCCCCCTCCACAAACTGATCTGACAGTTTTATACATTTTATAACATGCTATCAGCAGTAAACTTCTAGACACTGAGCCACCGTAATACAGATACATTTGAATACGGTGTGTGCTTTAGAACGGTTGCTTAGGTAACTTCATTCTGGTCACAATCAACATTTCTAAAATTAAGGAAGCAGTATTCTTGATTTAACTTCTTTACCAGTCATTTCTATTACCTTTTATGCTGGGATTATTTTTCTTTAGCATATTATCTGTAGTGCTTATGGGGCATGATTTCTTTAGTTTGTGTTAGCAGTGACTAAAAGGAAATCATACCTTGGAATCAGGAAAATTGTTAAAGGCTTCATTAGCATGAGCCCATAGGAGTCCTGGCGAAGTTTCCATATGTTCTCTCATGAATACAGCTGAAAAGCTGGATGCTACCTTCACCTGTACTCAAGCTAAACTCCTGCGACGTGGGCCCAAATCATTAAGAGATGGTGGTGAATATGTGTTCGAGGGAATATTGTTACTGCTTTAATGTGAAGGTTCATGGGCATCCTGACACAATGTTAGCATTTTTTTTTTCCTCTTGCTTTACAGACAGTGCTGTTTTGTGTCTGGGACAACGCAGTATGATAGGAAATGAAAACTGGAGATTAGTTGTCTATTTTAGACTTAAAGCATCCCAGCTGGATAAATTAAGAACATAATCCATTTGAGCCTAAATTATTACTATTGTATTCCTACATCAGTTGAAAAAACTGGATATTTGCCACCCATTCTGTGTAGGGTTTGTTCTGAGAAGAGTTGTTTGGAGGGCAGTTGTGTGTTTTTAAATAAGTTACAATGTTTTCTTTGCTTCATATGCTTTTAACATAATAAGCAAGAGGTGGTGATAGTTCTGTAAAATGCATGTGGAGAGCTGGACTTTTGGGTGTAAAAGTACAGTGTTTAGCTACTTTTGTTCAGTCAAATGTTGTGTTCTTTTCCTGGTTCTTTAGAGAAGATGAGGCTACATCGATCGGCCACCTGACGCTTTTCTTGATTAGAAATAAACTTGGTATGACATGAATCCATGGATCTCACTTAGTTATTATGAGAATAGATGAAAAAATGAGGCTAGGAGCTTTAGAAATACTTACTAGATTATAGAGTGCACCCAAGCTTCTTATCGCTCCTTTTTAATTTATTCTGTAAATTGTTATATGGCCCCGAATTGCTGCTAGTGCTACTTGTAAGTTACCAGACTGTGACTTAGGGATTATGAAGCCTCATTCTTTTAAACGTTATTATTTGGTTGGTTAAGCTTGGAACTGCTTATGCTACTTATTTTGCCCTCCTTTCATTTACTCTTTGTTTCGTAGTGACACAATTTATTTTTAGAAAATATTTCTCGGAAAAATCGTTATTAGAAAAAAAATAACTCAGTTCAGGGATTTGTATCCATTCAACATAACTGCGGGTCGCCTGTGTTCTTTTATTCTCTAAGCATACACGTTTTGTGTTTGTGATATTCCGAACAATGTCTAAGTAGCAGATAATTTATGTAATGAAACATCAAAGTGGCCCATGTCTGTGTGGAGACGTAGAGTCCGACCTCATGGTTTCATGTGACCCTTTTACCAGTTTCTTCTGTCTTCTATGGTCTGTGGACTTTACGTTTAATATCTTTTCGGTGGAGGCCAAATCGTAGTGTGAAGAGCAGCAGAGCCGTTGGGGTGGGTAGGACTTCTGGATGGTGCTAGGGTATTTATTTCATCTGCTCCACCTGCTTCGAGGAAGAAACACGATGTAACATCATGAAGTCAATTACAGGTTTGGAAAAGAACTTCGGAACCACAGTGCATTGCTCACTAGCAGGGCAGAGTGGGTAAACTGATGTTTTATCAACTCCTGCAGGTTTTCTACTCTGCTTCACTGTTGCCACACCGTTCTTGGAAGTAGTAGGTCCTGGGCTAGAAACACTCATAGCTTCTCTCCATTCCCCTGCCCCACGGGCCACCTCTTGTTTACTGTAAGGATTCTCCTAACTAGTACACCCTGAGGATATGCATGGGCTGTTGCCATTTTGTCTTGGTCAGCTGTGAATGCCGCCTGGTAAAACTGCTGTGAATGAATGACAGGTGGTGGTAACCTTCCTGTGAGAGGGCTTTCGGAGAATGTTTCGCAAGGTGGAATGCCCAGCAAAGCCCTGGGACCGCGCAGGCCGCTCTCCTGTTTCTCAGCTGTCTCTCCTTTAATGATTATCCTCACTCGGATTATAGGAGCGCCTCCAAATGAATGGAAATTTCCAAGGGTCTCTTTTTGGTGGAGAATTCTGGAGTGATGTTACAGGAAAATGCACAGTGTGTACGATGACGATGCTCCAAGCCGAGTGAGGGCCACCATGGTGCAAGCTGGGAGCAACGGTTTTGCTGCCTCACGGTCAAGGTTGGGACCTGCAGGTCAGCTTTTTTTTGGCTTAATGTGAGGGATCTCAGATGGAAAGATGGGTGAAATACATAAAAGGGATTAAGAGATACAGACTTCCGATTAAAAAATAAATAAGTCGGGGAGATGAAAAGTGCAGCATAGGGAATTTACTCAATAGTATTGTAATAACGTATGGTGATAAATGGTGTTGACACTTGGTGTGACGAGCCCTGAGTAACAGGTAGGATTGTTGTACTCGTGTGTTGGAACCTGGGACTATTATAACATTGCAAGTTAATTACACTTCACTGAAAGAATTTGAAAAATGAAGGATCTCTGTAGGCTTCATCTGATGTCATAGGTACACTTTAAAAATCCATATGGACAAAATACATGCCTTATCAATTTTCAACTCCTAACGCTGTTTTCTTTCCGAAGCCCGTGACTGAAGTGAGAGTGGTCCTGCCATTTTATGTAGCTGAGAACACTTTAAAAGCTCGTAAAATAGGAGGCTTGTCCTCATTTAATTTCGGGGCTTTTGGGCTTTCTGGGCCCCTTTCAGGCAGGTCTTAGCTAGAATGGAATTAGAAGTAATTGACCTCCTTAAGAAGAGATCCACTGAACTCCAGCTTGCCCTGGCTTCGGGCTAGCTTCTTGAAATGTTTGTGGAGGTGATGGCTTAGACCCCAGTTTTGTTCAAATGCTCGCGTTCTTGCTCTGTTCTGGGCAGAGTCCTGGTTCGGGGCGTGGCTGTGGCTGTAGGGGATGGCCGAGCTGGAACCCGGGGTACCGGGAGACACATTCCAAATTTCGTGTCTGGCCAGCACGCTGCCCACTAGACAGTATACATCACTTTTTGTCCAGCGGCTGACATTCCTGCATTTGAAAAACAAAAGATCTAGGGCATCTTGGGGCCAGTATTTCACATTGGCTGGAATGCTGGCTCCTCACCAGCAAGAATGCTCGAAATGACCAATAATCTCTGATAGTACTGTAGCAACCATTTATGCTTCGACTGCCGGAAAAGAAAACCAACATGTTTTCCTCGTTTGCTACCTTAGTGGGTTGAATGTGTTTTGGGGTTAGCAAACCTGCGGGTCCGCCACACCTGTGCCCTGCCCTCCCCTCCCCTCCCCATGCCCGCCCGCCCTCTCCTCCATCCCGTGCTCCGCTCCTCTCTTCATCTCCCATGTACTCGTGCTCCTTCCAGTGGCTTCTTTTAATTTCTTTTCAAAACAGACCAAAGCGTGAAGGTACGTTTTCCCTGAGGTAATGTTCTGTTTAGTTGTAAAAGAGAAAATGACGCCTTTTGGGGAAGAGAGCAGATTCCAGTCTGGTTTGGGTGCCTGTTATGTGCGGTCCCTTGGAGGGATGCTTTTAAACGTGGTCGCGTATGTGCCACGGGGTCTGATATGTTGCTGTGCACGTGGTGTGGCAAAATGGCTGTCTATAAGGCCCCACTGCTCTGTTCTTGAAGGCAAGGGGGGGCCCACTGGCCTTTCCTGCAGAAAGGTGCGTTGGGAGCTGTCACCCCCGTAGGACAGTCACCCATTCTGATTGGCTTGACCTAGACCTTGTCTTTGAAAACTATGAAATCCATCTGCTCCAGGAGAGTACAGGTGCCCAAAAGAAAGGGGAGGGACTTGTTTCTTCTTTGGAAGAAATCAAGCCACTGACATCCCTAGTCTCTTGAGGGTATGTGTGGGAGTTAGTTGACATTCTCTACATTAACTCCGTGCCTCTGTCCCTTTAGGATTGTCCAGTCTCTTCAGTCTTGAGGGTGTCAGAATCCCCCTCCCCCCAAACTCCGTTATAAAAAATAACCATTGACATTTTTGAACCTTACTTATCTTTGGTCTTTCTGGGTTTAGGGTGCTGGTGAAGAATGTTTGTAACTGATAAGAGAAAGGCCCAGGAGAAAAGAGAGGGATGTTTGCAAATAGATCATCCCAAAAAAGCCTGAGCCTTTAAGCCCTCAGATTTCTCGATTAGGGGCTCTGATGAGGGGCAGGGACCAGGAGACATGCCTCGCCATTGCTGAAAAATTCCAAAATGGAGTGTCTTCTCTAAATTAGATTATTTGAAAGCACCTTTCTGGACTAAGGGAGATTGTCTACTATAAATATGAGCTTAATCTGTCTGAATCAAATGCAGACCTATTTTCCCCTCAGTGACATAAATACTGACATGTGCCCTGAGATGGAATAGGGCCGGCATCTGTGATATTTTTGCTGAGAAGCAGACATTTTATGAGTAATACTTCAATGATGGATTTTGGGTAATAATTAACTTGCGTTCTGAGCAGGAAAGCCTTGCACGGTTGAGCTTTTCCCTTACCAGTTGGTGCTTGCCAGTGCTCTTTGTGGGATTAAGATAAGGATTTGTGGCCTGGATTTTATTTCCTTTATTTCCCACCTCCAACCTCCCTGAATCTAATTGATCAGAAGAGAGTGCAGATGTAGGAAAGAGAAACTGTCTAGGGATTTTATTGCCTCCTAATAACCTTTGTGGTTCTACTGAGTGATGGAAAGCAGGGTATTTTTAGGTGGTGTGGGTGACGGAATGTGTTCACTGCAGAGAATATGGAAATATTTTGGATGTGGATAGTTTGGTGACATTATAAATGTTAAGTGTCCTTGAAAAACAGAATTGTGGGAAATAAGCAACACAGATACTTGGCCCTCAATCCCCCTCTCATAGCAGTGAAGAGGAGACAGAAGGTCAGGATGACAGGGACTTGGGTCTTATAAAACACCAATCTAATTATAAAATAATTGTAAATGATAAAGTGGGTACCCGGTTCCTTAGGGAAAAAAAGGCCCACTTCTCTCTGCCGTTTGCCCAAGGCAGTATGAAAATTTAGCTTACTCTCTTTTCAGTTCCCTTTGTCTTGCATCTAATTCAATTAACAAAGGTCTCAGGACATTGGAACTCTGATAAAGGGTCATGAACTTGGTTCCAGGTCCATTAAAATTGCCACCTGGTGTAGGCTGGGATATTTCGGCTCAAGAGCCCATCCAGAGAGAGAAGTTGCTCTTCTGTTTTCTGAAAAAATATAGAGGGAAATGGCCGCTTTGTGACATTAGTTGGTTTTCTTAAGAGTAAGTCTGGGAGCCTTCTCATTTTTTTGTCCTTCCTGGTGATGAGCGAGTAAATAGTTTCTAAAGAAGTGGAAGGAACTGTGCACTACAGTTGTGTGGTCTTGGTTTTAAATCTTGGCTCTGCCATTGTTTATCTGTAAGGTTGTGAGTTAGCAACTAAATCCTTTCACTTCAGTTTCCTTATCTATAAAACAACGAAAACCAAAGATGGTTTCCGTCGTAGAGCTGTTTGAGGACAAAATGAGTTACCTGGGGAAGTGGCGTGTAGAGACCCTAACATATATTAGATCATCAGTCAATGCGGTAACAAAAGTAATAGTAATTATTATTCTATTTATCTGATTAAAATTATTAAACACCTTGTATGTGCTGTGGGAACCACTGTGTTGTTAATTTTTTAATAAAGTGAAAGAGGTAAATATTTTCATGTCTTCCGGATAGTTAAGAAGGCGGTTCTGTAGGATCCTTAGGTAGTTTGCATTTGCATTAAGCTTACAATGTCCTTTGTGAAATTATTTAGTCCTACATAGCTAGCTTCTCCTTTTTTCTTTCTTCTTCTTCTTCTTTTTCTTTTTTGGCTAGCTTCTACTTTTTAATAAGCTCTTAGAATTATTATCTTATGTATCTCTAAAGTCTGTACAGGTCCTTGGATATTATGTAAACTAAATGAAGCCTTTGGCTCCAGGAATTTCAGAAGTGAAAGGGAACTTAGAACCTGTCTATTTTTTCATTTTGCAGATGGTGCAGTTGAGGGTTAGAGGGGTAGCACAATTTGTCTGCAGCCACACAGCTCGAGTTCAGGTCTCTGTCTTTTGATGGCGTTCTCTTTAATTTTTAATTTTTTTTTTGTAAAACTGGGCCATTTTAATTTTTACGATTTGTTTTCATTTATTTTAGAGAGAAAGCACGGGCCACCGAGTGGGGGAAGGGGCAGAGGGAAAGAATCTCAGGCAGACTGTGCACTGAGCACGGCAGTGAGCACGGAGCTGGCCCCAGGGCTCGATCTCAGGACTCTGAGATCATGGCCTAAGCGGAAACCAAAGAGTCCAACACGTAACGGGCTGAACCCCCAGGCTCCCTCTTTGCATGTTTTTTTTTAACAAGAGGACGAATAGTTCTCTTGATGACTGCAGCTAGGTAAGGCTGTTTGGGGATCATCAGAATCACCACGGTAATGGGGGTTTTCCTGGTTGGTGTGTGGTCTGCAGTAATTGAAGGGGTTCCTTGTCTCAGACTGCTGTCAGACCAGCAAGACTGCATGCCGCCTTCCATCATTGTCAGGATTGTCCGGTAACCTGGGCATCTTTTCTCCCAAATAACCTTGTCTCCTTGTGTCACAAGGCCCAACTCTCTCACGTTCACCTCAAGGATAGGACCTTTGGTAATAACACCCAAAGTTGTGTGTAGTGGGTGTGAGGGGTTCTCCTTTACACGACACACTGGCGGTGAAGGTGGCTTTCAATTCAGGGTGGTCACCTGGGCCTTTTGGACACAAAAGCCTCCTGGCCTAATGAATCTTTCCTAGTTAGGTGGTTTTCCCGTAAAGCCATCTCCAAAAAAGTGGACTTTAGTAATCACCCTCTTCAATGCTTTCTTCTCTTTCTTTCCTGTTTGAGTAACTTTTAATAACTCTTTAGTAACTGTTTTCATAACTGTTTCTCCCTGTGCAGGGACTTTGGGCAAAAGAACTCTCATTTTCCTGCCTTTTCCTTTCCTTTTTTGTTTAATCGTATTGGAGATTGCGTTCGTCCCTGTCCACTAGATAAGCAGGTGCTGCTGCTCCATGTGGGGTCTTTCCATCATCCCCCTCCATCATCCTTTTGTTTAATCTTTCCCTTTTCATCTGTTTTCATGCACTTTTTTTTTTTTTACCCCCAGATTTTATTTATCTATTTGACAGAGAGAAAGAGCATCAGAGGCCAAGGGGGACAGGGGGGAGGGAGAAGCAGGTGAACCTGACTCCCAGGACTCTGGGATCATAACCTGAGCCAAAAGCCATGCTTAACCGACTGAGCCCCCCAGGCTTCCCCCTTGTCATGCATCTCAATAGTCTTTTCACTTGGCTGTGCATAGTAGAGCTTAGCCTCCCAACCCGGTGGTCTTTGTTGCCTTCTTTGAATGTTCAGGAGCCTCTTGATCTTCCTCCTTTCTCTTTTTCTCATGGTGACCCGCAGGATACCCATAGCCCTTCCGGGCTAACTCAGTGGATTCCTTTTGTGGCATGGCGATGGCCAGGGAACCGCTGGGTACAGTTGCTGGGACACCATGAAGCTCTCAGTTTTCGGGTTTCACAGACCTGCGAGTTGAGTCCATGTAACCCGTGATGGGAAAGAGAGTTGTAAGATGATCAAGTCCGGATTGAGTGCGACACAGCAGCTCTGAACCTCAGTTCTTCATAAGCTCGCTCTCTCTCTCTCTCAAAAAATGCAGTAAGCCCTTGTGTTTGTCGTTCAGTGTGAGTAAGGAATCAGCATCCTGGCTATTCCGTGGCATCCTTGGGTTATCACAACGTACCCGACTACTCGCAAGAGATAGATTACTAGATTCCTTTTCCCTTCCACTGTATTCCAGCTTTTGGAGCCCCAGGAATGACAAGGTCAGGAGCTTGGTCGGCCCCACTCTGGGAGTAGCTCTGTTCTTGATTGGATCCTGGCTGGAAATTCTAGGCGGATGAAAACAGCACAGGATCCTCTGTGGCAGCACTGTCCAATGGAACTTTCTACCATCATGGAGATATCTATATGGGGACCATCTAACAGGCGAGCCGCCAGCCACAGGGGGCAGTGGAACACTTGAAATGTGGCTATCCTGGACCTGAATTTTAAATTACACTTAGTTTTAAGCAATTTAAATTTAAATAACCCCCAGTGGCTAGTGATTATTGTATCTGACCTTTGAGAAAACAGCATCAAACTCGAGAGAAGAGAGAAAAGAAGATGCTTGTGCTGTACCTAGTCTGACACTTGGCACACAATGCTTGCCACAAAGCAGGGCTCAACAAATGATTTTTTTAAAAGACCTTATTTATTTATTTGACACAGAGACAGAGATCACAAGTAGGCAGGGCAGGGGTGGGGGAGCAGGCTCCCTGTGGAGCAGAGAGCCCGATGCAGGGCTCGATCCCAGGACCCTGAGATCATGACCTGAGCTGAAGGCAGAGGCTTAACCCACTGAGCCACCCAGGCACCCAACAAATGATTTTTTAAGAGAATAAAACAGAAGTGAAGTTTTGAAGGAAGATGGTGGCCTGATAAGGAGATGGTAGAATGACATCAGCTGTCTACTTGGTTTATCTATTTTCTCATCCTGTGGAAACTTCCAGTGTCTGGAGAGGGTGGCTCTCCTCAGGCGAGAGGACAGTGGGTGTAGGACCGCAGCGTGCAGACACCACCCAGGAAGGGCACTCGTGGGTGCTTCGAGGATTTGCTGATGTCAGAGGCATTTCAGCTGATCTCCATCTTATGTCATCTCAGAGATGGATCGAGGCCATTCCAGTTCCCAACGAGAATGAGAAACAAAACAAAAAAAGCGTCCAGGTAAAAAGGACTTAAAGGGGTCAGAATCCTTGCAGAGAATTTTTTTTTTAAAAATATTTTATTTATTCATTTGACAGGGAGAGAGATCACAAGTAGGCAGAGAGGCAGGCAGAGACGGGGGGCGGGGGGGGGGGAAGCAGGCTCCCTGCCGAGCAGAGAACCCAATGCAGGGCTCGATCCCAGGACCCTGGGATCATGACCCGAGCCGAAGGCAGAGGCCTTAAACCACTGAGCCACCCAGGTGCCCCTCCTTGCAGAGAATTTACAGTTGCGTCATAAGGAATCCTTTCTTCTTCTTCTTCTTTTTTTTAAGCTCACTTCTCTTTCCTGTGTCTCAGAAAGTCGAAAGAAAGCTGAGAAGCCCATGGGGAAGTGGCAGTGAGAGAGGGCAGGGTCTCCAGGTCAGAAGGGCTGGGTGTGCATTCCTTGCCGCCTCTCACTAGCTGTGCCACCTTGGACACCTTTCTCACCTTCTCTGAGCTTCATTTCAGTCTCAATTGACAGACTACTTCGCAGAATCTTCGAGAAGATGAATCGAAATATAAGTGAAAATGCCTGGCGGAGAGTGATTGACAGGTACTACTTGTGGACGCTTTTTGGGAACTGTGGAAATTACCAAGGCTCCTTGAAAAAGTGAACTTTGCAGAAGGCCTCCTGATAAGTCTTCCCCGGCTTGCCAAGTGTCCCCATGGCTGTAGGTCATGTAGAAGCTCAACGGACACGATTTCGCCTGTTCGGTCATTGCTGGGAGATGTCAAAAACAATATAAATCTACATGAGCTTTCTCGGCCACACAAAGCTTTTGAATGTTAGGCAAACTGATTCAACAGCTCCTTTTTCCCTTGTACAGAAATCTAGGGAGATTTACCCCCCTATTCAAGATGACCTATCCCTAAAAGTTTTGAAGAAAAGTGCCACATAGAAAGAACACATTTTACCAACATTTCTGTCACTGAACTTTTCTAGGTGCATTTCCTTTGGTATTTAAAGACATATGTCACTTGCTCTGGCTTATACTTAGTATTTGGTTTTGACTTTTGATTTATTGTTGATTAGAATAGTTGCCGCTTATGGAGTGCTTACCTTATGTCTGGTTCTTTACAAATATCACCCATCTTCCTTAAAATGGTGTTGCATGTGGGTTATTAGTATCCTGTTTTTCTACTGAGCTTGCTGAGACTGACTCATGCTGACTGCCCAGGATGGCACAGGGGTTAGTGGCTGGTGTGCTTCGTGACGCTGGGGACATCTGTAATTCCCTGCCATGTTCCCAGCACCCACAGAGTGGTGCATAGTAGATGTCCCAAATATTGACTGTGCAAATGCACAAATGAGTGAATGAACAAATGAATGACTGCTTGGTCTGAAGACCCTGCTCTTGCCTCTTCACTGTGTTGCTTCCAATTAAATTAACAAATAGTCATGCCACTCAGAATTCAGATCCTCTCGTTATGTGTGCTTGAGCCCAGGCTGTGTCTCATCCCCGTGGTGGGCCCTGGGGACAGAGTTGTGGACAAGGCAGACAATGTCTGAGCCCTCACGGAGCTTATTTCATGGCAGTGAAGACAGACTTCAAGCAACTCATCCTAGGGCAGTTAGTGACATAAAAGGGGAAGAACTGGGTGATAAGGAAATTTGCTTCTTTTTAGGTCATCTGGTTTCTAAACCAACTTTTCTGTTGATCTGTATCTTCTTGTGGCAGTTCTGAATGCCTAGCCCACCCCCAAGGTCGTGCAGCCTCTGACACTTTGTGAGGACTCAGTAAATGACCTGAATGGAGCTAAGCTCATGCTGGAAATCCTCAGGGCTCTGCTGAGACAACTGAGACAAAGGTGTTGATCTTATTCCTTCAAAAACTCAGTGTCTCCTTCCATAGGTTCTCACTCAGGCATCTTCCATTCTGGCGACTCAGGATTCATGAGGCCGACCTTAGCCAGCAAGAAAGGGGAAGGAGACCCTTGCAATTAGAGGAAGGTGTTTGTTAAGCTCAAGGATTTGCAGTCAGACTCCTGGATCGAAACTGACATGATACTTGTGAGCTTGAATCAGGTTTGCTTCTTTGAGTCTCAGGTTCCTCATCTGTAAAATGGGGATGATAAGAGCTTATTATGAAGAGTACATAAATAGGGGATGTAAAGCGTGGGTGAGTAGGAAACATTCAATTTATTTTAACTATTCCTTTAAAAAGCCCAAAGAAAAGGAACTGGGTTTCCCTGTAAACGGAAGCGGAAATATCTAGGGAGCACTTCCCTTGGAGAAATGTTCTTTCTTACCCATATTTTAGAATTTGCTGCTCTTCAGTGGCTCTTGATAATTTTGTTAAAAATTGCTTCATATGGTTAAAGTACAGTAAAAACTACCTAAAATGTTCAGTTATGGTATAATTCAAACAGAGCAGCAGAAAAAAATAATAGCAGGGCCCTGCTTGTGCCCATCACAGAGTAGAACAGTCATTAACCATGGGTAAATCTTGTTACATTTTTGCTTCCCCACGGACACTGTCCCCAAGGTGATTATTTTGAGGTACGTCTCAGAAAAATATATCTTTTAAGATCTAAATTCCTTCATATACATAGAGGGTACTTTGAGGGAAGATAAAGGTAAATGAAATGATAATTATTCTTTCATTCATCTTGAGTCCTCAGTATGATGGTACATCCTACTTTGTGAGTTTTTTTTTTTTTAAGATTTCATTTATTTATTTTACAGAGATCACAAGTAGGCAGAGAGGCAGGCAGAGAGAAGAGGAAGCAGGCTACCTGCTGAGGAGAGCGCCCGATGGGGGGCTCGATCCCAGGACCCTGGGATCATGACCTGAGCCGAAGGCAGAGGCTTAACCCACTGAGCCACCCAGACACCCCAAGTTTCTTATTTTTTAAGTATTTGCTCAAAGGGGTCTATCATTCTTTTTTCTTTTTTAACTGTGGCAAAACATACGTAACATAAAATTTACCATTTTAACCATTTTTAAGTGTACCGCTCGGAGACATTATAGGTTTCGTTGCACAACTCTTTTCGTCTTGCAAAACTGAAACTCGCTCCCATTCAACACTGATTTCCTATTCTCCTCTTTCAGCCCTGGCAACCACCAGGCCACTTGATGGATGTGACCCCTCTTGGGACCTCCTATAAACAGAATCGTGGCATATTTGTCCTTTTGCCACTGGCTTATTTCACTAGTATAGTGTCGTCAAGGTTCATCGATGCTCTCTATGTGTCCCATTATAGGGACGTATGTCACATTTGGTTTATCCATCATCTGTGGATGGACACTCTGGTTACTTCCCCTTTGGCTATTGTGAATAACGCTGAAATGAACATGGGTGTACAGAGACCTCCTTGAGTCCCTGCTTTCAACTCCAGAATTGGAATTGCCGGATCCTATGGTAATTGTATTTGTAATTTTTTTGAGGCGCCGCAGTACCATTTTCTATAGTGGCTGCAGCATTTTACTTCTACAGGACACAGAGGCTCTGAGTTCTTCATCTCCTCACCAATACTTGTTATTTTTGATAATCGTCGTCCTAATGGGTATGAAGAAGTATCTCACTGTGGTTTTGATTTGCGTTTCCCTAATGACTGAGCATCTTCCCAGGTACTTACTGGATGTTTTCATATCTTTTTTGGAGAATCCTTGGGCTTTCAATACAGATTAGATTGTTCTCAGGAATGGTTTTGACCTATGAACTATATGGCCATTCAGATTTCTGTCTAACTAAAATTCTGTTACTTTTGTTTGGAATTCTGAGCTAGCTTTTTAATAACGGGGAGAGCTTTCAAGTCATTTCTGTTCTTAGCTTCCAGGTTTTTAGATAAGAGTGAAACCTCCATACTTGACTCTTTTAGGTGATGGCCATGATGAAGCTTGAGGAATAAAAAGAAATGATAATAATAACACATTTAAAAAGAAATTCTGTTTTATTTGTTTTGAGTCTGAAATAACCACATTTGGGGGTGTTGTGATGGGACAGGAAGTCTCACCTCTCTTAGAGAATCCTGTAAATACTTTAAAGATTTTCCCAGACCCTCTCAAAATTATAATATTCATTGTCCTTCTTTGGCTTTTGGATAGTTTCCCCACAGTTTTATCCCCAGTGCATTAAATTTGGATAACAGTAGTGAATATAGAACCTTCTGTCCTGAAGGTAAGAAGATAGATGTATTCATGATTATAACCAGAGAAGGTAGTGTCAGATGAATCTCTCCTTCCATCTTAAGTCTGGCCTTATGGATTTATTTATTTTTAGAACATTTCTTTTTTAAAAAATTTTATTTTATTTTTTCAGTGTTCTAGGTTTCATTTTTTTATGCACCACACCCAGTGCTCCATGCAATACATGCCCTCCTTAATACCCACCACTAGGACATTTCTTTTAATTTTAATGAAGTCTCAGCACAGGTCACTTGGACTGGGAGTTTTAATGGCTTGAATCCAAAGCAATTTATCTGTGAGGGGGGGGTTCTGATTCTCCCCACTAAGTAGCATTGTGTTACATATGGCCTTAAAACTTAAGTGATATTCTTACTCTGAAAACTTATTAGAAGTAAATTAATTTATCCATACCTTATTGATTTGTGTGACTCAAAGCTCATCGTCACTTTATAAAACTGTGGTAAACCTCCCTGCCCTTGACATTTCTGCAGTAAAAGCACTTGGCGTTTACACGTAGGCACATGGCCACCAGAGTGATGGTCC
This sequence comes from Taxidea taxus jeffersonii, assembly GCA_003697995.1. Taxonomy (NCBI): domain Eukaryota; kingdom Metazoa; phylum Chordata; class Mammalia; order Carnivora; family Mustelidae; genus Taxidea; species Taxidea taxus. Next base: position 44,269 of record RCUC01135438.1, read on the forward strand.
CATGTTCTAGGCTCCCCAAGGCCCACTAGGCATGGCTAAGTGACGCCTTCTGGCCAATGAAATGTAAACAGAAGAGATGTACAGAGTATCTGAGGCATGGCCTTTGAAAAGAAGAATATACCTTTCCTTTTCCCTTTCTCATTCTTGGTGGCTGGTGTCTAGTCATCTTGGCCATGAAATGGAAGGTGATAGGTGTGATGGCAGAGCAACAAAAGGGAGAGATCCTGGGTTTCTGATCACCGTAGAGTCAGCATACTGACCTGACTTGCCCACATACGCTTTTACGTTAGAGGAAAATTGACCTATGTCGTCTTCTGCTATTGTTTTTAAGATTTTATTTACTTTTTAAAAGATTTTCTCTATTCTTTTTATATGATATATAAAATTTATATATAATATAATATATAAAACAATATATAATAAATACAATGTAATATATAATAATATAAAATATACATAAAATTTATATTTTATATATTATATATAAAAATAAAAATATATAAATATAGTTTATATGTAAACTATATTTATTTATATATTATATATAACATAAAATATAATATATAAAATACATAAAATTTATATATTATTTTATATATTATATTTATTTATTATTATTTTCCTTCTTTATTTGACAGAGAGAGACAGGGAGAGAGGTAACACAAGCAGGGGCAGTGGGAGAGGGAGAAGCAGGCTCCCTGCTCAGCAGGGAGCCCGATGTGAGGCTCAATCCCAGGACCCTGCAGCCACCCAGGCACCCCAAGATTTTATTTTATGTTTTTAAAGCAGTCTTAGATTTACAGCAAAACGGAGAGGAAGGTATAGAGATTTCCCAGTTACCCGTGGCCCTACATGGAGTCCCCCAGTATCGATGTGATTCCTCGGAGTGGTACATTTTTCACTGAGGACGAGCCTGCACGGGCACATCCTGATCACCCAGAGGCCACGGTTCACTGTAAGACTCGCTCCTGGTGTTGCACATGCTGTGGCTTCGGACAGATGTGTCATGACATGCGTCTGTCGTTCTTCCGTTGTGCAGAGGTTTTCATGGCCTCTCCTGTCTTCCAGGTATCTTGCTCTTCTGTCACTTGCAAAAAACCCAAGTTCTAACGAATTCAACAACTATATCCAGTGCCTTTTATTTTGCACTGTAAGGTGGTGACAGGGCTCGAGTTTTATTTGAAATGTAAGTTTCTTGTTTTATTTTAAAAGCGATCTATTTGCTGCCTCGTTTCTTTTAAACAACTTAATTGAGAAAGTTGGGCTTAGATTAATTATGCAAATGGTTCGCTTTAATTTAGCAGATGCTTATTGGACAGTTATTCTGTGCAAGGTAATTTACGAGAAGTATCGGGGTAAAGAATCAGTGAAGATATGTTCTTCATCAGAGCACTTCACAGTGTCAAGACTGGAGGATCAACAGATTCACAAGTAATTTCCCACACACACACATACACACACACCCTTATAAAATTGACGGTGCAATTATTCAGTTTTTTAAAAATTCCCATTTTCCTATAAGGAAACTGAGGCCTGGGAAGGTTATTTGCCCGTGTCAGAAAACAAATGTAAATGAAAACTATATTATTTGTTTTACTGCAAATGAAATATGGCAAGGGTAAGAGGAAAAACCTCAAAAAATATTTGAACTTTTTTTTTTTTAAGTTTTTATTTATCTGACACAGAGAGAGAGATCACAAGCAGGCAGAGGCAGGTAGAGAGAGAGGGAAGCAGGCTCCCTGCTAAGCAGAGAGCCTGATGCGGGACTCGATCCCAGGACCCTGGGACCATGACCTGAGCTGAAGACAGAGGCTTTAACCCACTGAGCCCCCCAGGCGCCCGTGTTTGAACTTATTTTTGACCCTGGAACTTGGTCACACATACAGCAGACCCTACACAGAAGGAACGCTTCTTGGAGTGCGCTGGGCTTGTGTGGACGTCTGGCTAATTAAAAATGGAACGATTATGTATAATAAAACAAAAGCTGCTTAAAGTGGTAGAGACAGGCTTATTACGTTAACCTTGTTTTATGTTTGGAAGCATTTCGTTGAGCGTGTTGATGAAAACCAGTATGAACTGTCCCCCCACCCCGCCCCAGTAGCATGTTTGGTAGAAATTGTTCATTCTTAGCTGCAGAAGTGAGGTGCTGAGCTGAGTTCCAGCGAAGAGTTAAGTGCAGGGAGAACGCTGCATCTGTAACCGTTTCTTCCGCCGACCCGCGGGGCCTCCGTGGATCAACGATATCCACCAAACGAAGCAAAATGTGGGCATTTCTGCTGTAGCACGATACAGCCCTCGGAAAAAATCCCCACATTCTGCAAAAACACCCACTATAAATAACGGCCATTTTCAGGGAAATAGAGTTGCAGTAGACGGCTCTACACGGCTTAACCGCTCACAACACTGCGGCAGACCTCGGCCGGAACGATGGCCACCTTAGCCGAAGGGACGGCGCGACTGTGCCCACCGCTGGAATCCAGGAATGGCGCCGCAGCGCAGGCCTTTACCTGTCGAAGGTGAAGGAGGAGGTAGCCGCGTGAAGGGGGGTGAAACAACGTTCGCCAAATGCTGAAAACAAGGACGGGGGGACGTTAGCAGCAGAACTGGCAAGTCGGGGAGCAGGGAGAAGCTTTGCACGAGATGATCTGGCTCCTTCTCTGGTCTTCGCTTGTTTGTTTTGCACAAATATCTGAGAGAAATGCGCAGCAAACCCTTTTGGAACCTCGTGTGTGGCCAGGTTGAGCCAGAGGAAGGGCAGGCCCCGTGGGCAACGCTGCGGCTCTCGCAGCTGGCCGCACCCACGTGTGTGTGTGTGTGCGTGTGCGTGTGCATGTGTGTGTGCGCGTGCACGTGTGCACACGTGAGCTTTGGGTCCGGCTGCTGTATCGTGATAGCCCAAACAGAGTGTGTGGAGAAGCCCGGATGGGGCTTCCGTGTTGGCCTGACACTTTCCCCCATTTACAGCTGTGCGAGCTCATTCGTGTTCCAGAAATCCACCGTCCGTCAAAGGCCTGGTGAAGCCCCCACCATCGAACTGGGGAGGCCTGTCCAGTCAGGGCGAGAAGCCAAGTGAATGCATTTGAAGTAAGGGCGGTACAAGGAAAGGAAGCCAAGCAAATGAACAGGGGGCTAGAGTGGGCCTGGAAAGGGGACGTAAATGTCTCACAAACCTGTCATATTCCGAGTTTGGTTTTGTGGGAGTTTCGTAACAGCTCCGTGAAATGGGTATTGTCCCCCCATTCTCCAGGTGAGTTAATGAGGCCCAGAGAAGGTGCGGATTCTGCCGAAGGCCACACAGAAGGAGCACGGTGGGGTCAGGATTGGAAATCAAGTCTAGGGCGATTCCCTACTGGACTGGAACATGGCACCAGAAGTGCCCGTGCTGAAGGCGGCGGGCTTGCCTGCTGTGGCCTTGAGGGAATCGTGCAAACTCTCTGAGCCTCCTTCCCGTCACATACAGAGGTGCTGGGACCGGGACACTTTGGGGGATGGTTGGGACCATGATCTACGATAAGCCCCATGGAAGTGCTTTGCACAGGCTCAAACATCACACAGCAATAAGGCGTTTTATTTTCCCTCCACGAGACTTTTCAGCTCTTGGTATTAAAAATAGTTACACATACCGATGGTTTTTAAGATTGTAGGCTTCATGGTTTATACAGCCACAAGTGAGAAAGGAGAAAGAGAAGGGTTCCTGGGGTGAGGCGCGCTGTTGGGCTCCAGGGCAGAATCCGTCTGCGAACGGGTGTCATCTCACTGAACGCTGTCTGGGGGCCGCGGGGTTGGCAGAGCCAGGAGGATTCCTGCTGGGATCCCTGTGCTTTAGAGATCGTCTTCCTCCTTGGGTTCCCACCTCCCGCTCCTTCGTCCAT
>RCUC01135440.1:0-36721 GCA_003697995.1 Taxidea taxus jeffersonii
CCCCTCTGCCCCGGCTCCGCCCCCGGCACCTGTGAGCCCCGCCCAGTGGCCGGGCTGCCGGCTTGGGTCTCCTACCGCCGGTCCTGGGACGCGCCTGGCTCGCGGCCCCGCCTGCCGGCTTTCCAACTGTCCAATCCTAGGATGCGCCCAGCCTCTCGACCCGCCTCTTGGCACTTGGCCCCGCCCACTAGATTTCTGGCTGCCCAATCCCAGTGCCAGCCCCACCTCCAAGCGTTCTAACTACCTAGTCCCTGGAGGGGCGGCCCCGCCTCCTGAGGCCTTAAAGTCTTTTCTTCCTTGCTGGTCCTTGGGATCTCACATGCCTCATCCTCTAAAGCCCCTACTGTGCAGCCTAGGGCTGGGACTGGATACACTGGGCCACGCAGCCCTGTCCCTCGTGAGGTTCTGGCACTCCATCTGGGGTTCTGTGTGGCCCCATTTCCACAAGCCTCCACCCCAGACATAGGAAGACTCCTCTCGATCCAGATCGCATTCCTTTAAACCTCTTGGCTCCTGGGGAACACCTTAGCCCACGGAGACTCAGGTGAAGAGGAAGTCCCAGGTTAGCTGCTCAGGTCGAAGGCAGGCCTTTGCAAGAGTCTCAGTCTTGAGAATGAGGAGTGTGGATGCAAGTCTTCCCTCCCTGCCTAATAGGTTGGCGTGACAATTAAATGAGTTAAAATACAGCAGAAGGCTTAGAACGTGGTTGGCACGAGGTGAGCACTCCAAGTATTAGTTGTTACGATGATATTTGTTCTCTGTCACCAGCAATGCTGCGACAGAATCCTCCTTGTGCCCTGGTTTTTATTTGCACACATTGCACATTGGCATGTTCCTCTGGGGGGAGATTCTAAGGGTCAAGAATCAACCAGATCCTTCTGAATGGCACCCACCGCCTCCCTCGGGTGGCAGGCTGGCTTATATGCCCAAGAGTAGATCAGGAAATGCTGGGCATTTAAAAAACTCAAGTTAGTGTTCCATTATTGGAGTTTCTTTTCTTTTTTTAGACAGTGCAAGCAGGGATGGTGGGGAGTGAAGGGAGAGCAGAGTGAGAAGGAGAGAGAATCTTAAGCAGGCTCCACACCCAGTGCAGCGTGGAACCTGTCACGGAGCTCTGCCTGACAGCCCTGAGATCATGACCTGAGCTGAAATCAGTAATCCCACGCTTAACTGACTGAGCCACCCAGACACCCCCCCACACACATTAGTGGAGTTACTAATTCAATTAATCTGGGTAGAGTTGCAGACGTTTGCTTTTTTTTCTGCAAAGCTGCCAGGGAGACATTATGTGCGGCTGGAGTTAAGAACCACTGGCCAGAGGGAGCACCTGGAGGTCCCTAAGCTGAAAGTGGTATTTTCATTTTTTTAAAAAAGATTTTATTTATTTATTTAACAGAGAGAGAAGTGGGGAATCAGGCTCCCCGTCAAGCAGAGAGCCCTATGAGGGACTCGATCCAAGGACCCTGAGACCATGACCTGAGCAGAAGGCAGAGGCTTAAGCCACTGAGCCACCCAGGCGCCCCTGAAAGTGGTATTTTCAGAAGTTCGGTTTGTGTAGTCCTGCAAGACTGGGGCCAGGACACTGAGACAGCCCAGGCCATACATGGCAGTAACTGGGCCCCGGGACGCATGGGTAGTCAGGAAAATACAAACCCTAAGTGAGGGGTCTCCTGTGGGAAATGGACATGACCAGGGATAGGGGGTCACTTATTTCAACTTTTCAATTATTTGTACCTGTCTTGTCCCTGGAAGATTTCAGTTCAAGACTATGTACAACATGGACCAGAAGATAGAAAAGAAAAGTGGGATGAAAAGAGAAAGGAGGGGTGCTGGGTGGCTCAGTAAGTTGGGCATCTGCCTTCGGCTCCGGTTGTCATCTCGGGGTCCCGGGATCAGGCCTGCATCGAGCTCTTTGCTTGGTGGGGAGCCTGCCTCTCTCTCTGCCTCTGCCCCTCCCCACCGCTTATGCGCGTGCTCTCTCTCAAATAAATAAATAAAATTTAAAAAGAAAAGATAAAGGAAAAGGAGGGACACAGTGGGGCCAGGATCCATGCTATTGGATTGAAACATAAGTCACAGGGGACATGTCGAGGGCGGTTTTGTGGCATAGTGAGTTAAAAACCCTACCTTCTGGACCCTTTGAACCCTTCTGGGTTCAAAAGACGTGAAGACGTGGGAACAGAGAATGGGCCATGAATTTGCCTCAGAACCATCCTAGCAGCCAGTGGGAAAAGGGAAACAATGGCCAATAGCGGGGTCTCTGGTACCCATTTGTTTAAGGAACGCTTCATCAGCACCCACTGTGTGCCAGGCACTGGTGTGAGTGCTGACGGTGCAGCAGGAAACAACACGGAAAGTCACTAAATTATGGAGTCGCCATCTTAGAGGCCAGAGGGTGGAGGCTTGTCCACTGTGCAAAGGCTTGTCCGCTGTATTACTTTACATTTACTATTATTTGAGAGATTGATGGGGTTATGTAAAGAAAAAAAGTGAAATGGGGAAAGAGGAATCAGGACGGGGTGCTGGAGGTTTAAATAGGGTGTTAGGGTGGGCCGCAGTGAGAGGATAGCATCCGGGGTATAGACCTGAAGGAGGCCGGGAAAGCCATGCAGCTATCTGCAGGAAGAGTGTTTGAGGAAGAAGGAGTGGCAGGTGCAAAGGCCCTGAGGCAGAACCCAGCCTGGTGTGTACATGGGGCAATGAGGAGACCCATGTGGCTGGAGCACAATGAAAGGATAAAGAGTGGGAAAAGGTGAGGACAGGAAGGTGACAGGAACTTGTAGACTGCATGGAGGACTCTGGTTTTTCCTCCCAGTTAAGTGGGAGGCCTGATAGGATTTTTTTTCTTTGCTTTTTTTTAAGTACAGAATTTTGGACAGAGAGGTCCCATACCTGGCTTTCAACAGAAGCACTCTCCAGGGTGTGCATGGCAGGAGGACTGGGTGAGGGTTGCACTGAAGCAAGGCTGACTAAGAGTTGGATGCTGGTGATGGTCTCTAGGAGGCCCACTCTTCTCTCTAGCTTTGTATGTGTTTGAGTTTTTCTTTTTTTCTTTTTTTTTTTTTTTAAAGATTTTTATTTATTTATTTGACAGACAGAGATCACAAGTAGGCAGAGAGGCAGGCAGAGAGAGAGAGGAGGAAGCAGGCTCCCCACCAAGCAGAGAGCCCGATGCGGGGCTCGATCCCAGAACCCTGGGATCATGACCTGAGCCGAAGGCAGAGGCTTAACCCACTGAGCCACCCAGGTGCCCCTGAGTTTTTCTTTTTACATCTTAAAATGTTAACAAGAAAATCAAAAGAAGCCCATGGACTCCGAGGTTGAGGCTTTGGGAGGGGAGGGCCGGAACTGGCAGACCAGGAGGGAGCTGACTGCACCGGTCCAGGTGAGTGAGGCGGGGCCGTGCGGAAGTGGGGAGAAGTGGCTGAAATCAGGGCCAGCAGGGTTTGCTGATGGGTGTAGATATGAGAAACGACGCCCCCAGGTTTGGACCTGAGCACCTGGAAGGTTGCAGGTGCCGGTAACAGAGAAGGGACAGGTCAGGGGCAATACGACCGCTCACGTGTGAGATGTCTGGGAGACCCCTACATGTAGTGTAGGCGTGCTGGTGGCAGTGTGGTCAGGAGAGGGCCAGGTGGGAGATCGGGTTTGGGGGTCACCAGGCCAGTGATGGTATGATGCCGGAGGTTGCTAAGGGGGCACGGGTACACACACAGGTCTGAGCCCGGCACTCGCTCTCTGTGCTTAGAGAAGTCAGGGAGACGAGGGAGAAGCAGCAGCCAGGATGCTGCCAGGTGGAGAACTCCCTGGGCCGGCGTCCTGGAGGTCGAGGGAAGGACCTGGGGTCTAACACTGCTGGGCCGAGGGAGGCAGCCACCCCCAGGGTCCTGAACCTGTTTGTGGTGGAGAAAACCCTGACTTGAGGAGCTCGAGAGAGACGGAGGAGAAGACAGGAAGACTGCACACACGTATAGACCGCTCAAAGGGGGTGGGGAGAGGAATGGGCAGGACTTGACAGGGAAGGGGCTCCAGATTGTTTAAATCCAGGGTTGGACTGATGGTGTGTTGGGACACTTGGCAGGGATGATGGGGTCAAGCATGAAAGCAAATGGCAGAGGAGAGCGACAGAGAGCTGCTGGGAGCCCTTTGGGGGCTGGCCACTGCGAGGAAAGCAGAGCCCCAAGGAAGCCCCAGCAGCTGCTGTCCTCAAACAAGGTGACGTGTAAGGGCTGGAACCTGGAGAAGTGGGCAGGGGGAGGGAAGGCGGTTTGAGGTCTGGCCTCGTTTAATCGCCATAGCGACTCCGTGTGGGAGGCACTGCTGTTTTCCCCACTTTCCAGATGAGGACACTGAGGCTCAGAGGGGACAGGACCTGCTCAAGGTCATACAGCTAGTCAAGAGCAGAGAGGAGACTTGAACTTGGATCTGACTGGCACCCAGCCCGTCCCCAGTCCTGGCAAGGCTCTGAGCACACCGAGGCAGCCACAGGTGTTTGGACTTGGCCAGCCTGCCCCTCGGAGGGAAGGAGAGAGCTGTGGGAGGGGATGGAGGCATCTGGGATGGGGGTGGCTAGAGACCTGGACAAGGGCAGAGCCAAGGGCGGGAGGGGCAGAGGAGCCTGGGGGAGCTGTCCTGGGGCCAGATGCGGGGCGCGGGGGCTGTGAGAACATCGGTAATGGCAGTGATCATCTCTTCCACTTGCTGAGTGGTTACTAAGTCCCTGGGGCCGCGCCAAGCTCTTGCACTGCGTATAACCTCATGCCAGGCCCACAAGGAAGGCACAGTTGTGATCCCACGCTACAGATGGGGACCTGAGGCATGGGGAGACAAGGTCACCCAGGGTCTCAGGGCCTTCTGCTGCAGTGTAGAAAAGGAAGGATGAGGGGCATCTGGCTGGCTCAGTTGGAAGAGCATGCAACCCTTCATCTTGGGCTCATGAGTTCAAGCCCCACGTTAGGTGCAGAGATTACTTATTTATTTTTTTAAGATTTTTTTATTTATTTGAGGGCGAGAGAGAAAGAGAGTGTGAGTCGGGGGAGGGGCAGAAGGAGAAGAGAGAGAGAGGAGAGGGAGAATCTTAAGCAGGCTCCACCTGAGTGATACCACAACCCTGAGTCCAGAGCGGAGATCAAGAGTCAGATGCTTAACCCACGGAGCCACCCAGGTACCCCAGTATAGAGATTACTTAAATAAATTAATTAAAAAAAAAGAAAAGGAAGGATGAGGAAGAAGCCAGAGCAGGTGGGCAGATCCAGAAGTGTGTCAGGAAGGCAGAAGGAGCCCAAGTGGGTGCAGGAGACCTAACTCCAAAGCACCCGCCCTCAGCACACGTAGAGCCAGTGCTTGGCCACAGCCAAGTGGTATGTGTGGGGTCAGGATCCCACCTAGCAGTTCTGGTGGCCATCTGGGGGTGGGAAGCCTTGGGGGGCCCCCAGTGCTTAGGCCCGGCCTTGTCCTGGGCTCCCTGAGGCCTCTGTCATGGTGGCACACGGTCAGGGTATCGGGCTGCGGCCAAAGCAGGGAAGGCCCCAGAAGCAGGTGGCATAGTGACCAGAGCATGTGGGCCCGAGCTGGCTGCAAGGGCGGCACTGATGGAGGGGGCAGCACCTTGGGCGGGGGCCCACATAGAGCCTGCAGTTAGGGCCAGGGGCAGGGTCCTTAGCAGAGCCAGCACTCCTGGCTTGGCCTGACGGTCTCTGCAGATATCTCAGCCAGCCTGAGGGGCAGGAGCTGCTGGGCCCCAGATAGGGCCAACTCCACGAATGTCCTTTTGTTACAGAATAAACAACCATGGACCTAGTGTCTTAAAAACCACATGAATTATCTCACATTTCGGTGGGTCAGGACTCAAGCATGTTTAGGCTGGATCTTCTTCTCACAGGGCTGAAACAAGGCTTTCAGCTGGCTGCATCTTCATCCGGAGGCTCAGCTAGGGAAGGAGCAGCTTCCAGACTCCCTCGGAGTGTTGGCAGAATTCATTCCCCCCCGGATTGTACAGCTGAGGTCCCCACAGCCTTGAGGCCATCAACCAGGATTGCTGTCAGCTCCCAGAGGCCATTCTCAGGTCCCAGCCCCTCATAGGCCACTCCTATCCTCAGACTCAAGGGCTCCCCTGATTAGGCCAGGCCCACCTTGGAAAGCAGCCTCCTGATTCATTCCAAGTCACCTAGGCACAGGGGTGGTATCCCAGCATATTCTCAGGCCGCCCCACTCATGGGGAGAGGATTATAGATGGCGTGCGACCCAGGGTTAGGAATCGTGGAGCCAGTGTAGAATTCCACCTGTCTCATTGACTTTCTATTACCCCTTTTTTGAGTTCTCCACTCCCTGGCCACAGGCCCCTGGGCAGGCAGCCTTACTCCTCAGCCTCATTTTCCCACTTGGTGAAATGGATGGTGATGCTGGACCACAGTCCCAGGGCTGGTGTCCTTGGAGGAGAGAGGCCACACACAGACCTCACCACAATTCGGCCTTGGAGCAGGGTGCTGTCACTAGCTCAGCGTCAACCATGCCCTGTGTTCACTCCCCCTGCCTCTTTCTCTTACAGGAAGCCTTGGGAGCAGGTCCCCAAAAAGCCAAAGCGGAAGAAAAGTAAGTGGGGATGCAGCCAGCAGGGAGGGTATGGATGTTGGGAGCAAGTGGCTTTGTTGTTCATTCCCTCACTCATTGTCAGGCCCCATCTGTGGAGGGCCTGCATGGGCCAGTGCTGAGTGGACAGGCACAGACCCAGCCCTGCCCTCCCAGAGCCCATGGTCTCAGGGGAAGACAGGGGACAGGCCCAGCAGGGCCGTGGCAGGGAAGCAGGGACACTGGGGGCCCAGAGGAAGGGCCTGACCCAGCTGGGCCTGCGGAGGGGCTGGAGACAGGGGCAGGAAGGGGACCGGCACCTGTGCTGTGCCCAGTGGGGGTAACCCACCCCACCCCATCTCACACATAAAAGGCCAAGTCCCCACCCCACGCTGCACAGCTGGCGAGGGGCCAGGCCAGAGCACACACCCGAGCAGTCCCCTTAGCTCCTGCACTGTCCTGCCTGATGCATGGGAGTCGCCCAGGGAAGAGCTGGACAGGGCAGAGGGAACAGCTTGTGCAGGGGCCTCAAGAGCGTGTCATATGCCAGACTGAGGGGAACAGGGTGCGAGCAGTCAGAGTGGAGGCCTGCGGCGCATCCCTCCTGCCCCCTGGCCGCAACCTCTGAGCCCCCGCACTGTGGGTCTCAGGCCTTGTCCGGCAGGGTGAGGGCCAGCGGTCCAGGAACAGCCATCTGGTGGCCGTGAGTCCCGCCCCTTCTCACAGTTGTCAGAGGCGAGGGCCAAGTTAAGTCTGTGGCTCCAAGTCCCAAAGGGGTGAGGAGGGAGATAAGTAGACAAGTGCAGTCTGGAAGGGTGGCTAGGGGGGCGGGGTCCCTGTTGTCCCCATGGTCATCACAGGGTTGAAGACCTCAGACAACATCCCTAGGCCCCAGGACCCTTCTGGGCACCCTCCTCATCTCCTAACCTGGAAGATCGGGAGGATGGTTTCCTCCCCCTTGGCTGCAAGACCAGCATCATTAGACAAATCACAGATTCCATTTCTTGAGCATTCAGAGCGTACCTAGCCCTGTTCCATGCCCTGTCCATGTCTTCCCTGCCTCCTCTCTGGCAGCCCGCAAGGAGTGGGGACTGTTACTCTCCCCTGGCCCAGAAGAGGCACCTGAGGTCCAGAGAAGCTGGATCCACCCAGCTACAAAGTGGCAGTCGATTTGAACCCTGCAGTCAGGCTCCACTGGGCGCACCTCCTTGAAGCGTCAACTCATCCAGCAAGCATACTCTGTGCCAGGCCCTGTGTAGGCACTGGGGACACAAGAGGACCAACAGACAGGTGTCCCCGCCTTTGGGGAGCTGGTACTGTAGCAGGGAAGACAGAAACACAGATTGGACCTGGGTACTACCTGGAAAAAAAGAAGAGCAAGTCAGGTCAACTAGAAGGACACTGGGGAGGGGATGGCAGACTGAAGGAAAGACCCGAGTGAAGGGGAAAAGGCAAGGCCATCATCTGGAAGGAGACACAGTCCGCGCAAAGGCCCTGAGGTAGGGCCATACCCTGCGCAGTTTCACGAACAGGGAGGAAGCCGGGATGCAGTGATCAAGGAGGAGGACAGGTCAGGGCCTGGTGGCTCTGGGGAGGACTTTGCCTTTTACCACCAGCCAGGTAGGAGCCCTGGTGGCTTCTGGGCTGAGGAGGGCATGGCCAGACTTAAGTGTTTGCAGCAGGTGTCCTCTGCTGCAGACCCAGTAGACCGGTAGTGGGACAAATGTGGGAGCAGAGAGACGAGGCCAGAGGGGACTCAGCGGGTCCAGGCCAGAGTCTCTTAACAACAAGCAGCCGCTAACCACCTATCACATGCCGGGCTCCAGAGTTCATGTGGTTTCCCTTATCAGTGAGGACCCTGCGGCCGATCTCCATTCTCACCAACACGGACCTCATCTCGCAGAGCCTGTTTCTTCATCTGCAGACGGGGGACAGGCCTAGACAGGGTGCAGGAAGGTGTCTCGCCGCTCGGGGAGCCAGAAGGCCAGGGCGTCCTGGGGCTCTGGATCGGGGGTGGGGGGGAGCTGGCGATCACTGTCCCTGACCCCGCGCCCCGCCCTGTGTGTGCAGGGAGGCGACGCAATGTGAACTGCCTGAAGAACGTGGTGATCTGGTACGAGGACCACAAGCACCGCTGCCCGTACGAGCCGCACCTGGCCGAGCTGGACCCCACCTTTGGCCTGTACACCACGGCCGTGTGGCAGTGCGAGGCCGGCCACCGCTACTTCCAGGACCTGCACTCGCCCCTGAAGCCCCTCAGCGAGTCAGACCCCGACAGTGACAAAGGTGGGTCCGCGGGGCGAGGGCTCTACGGCTCCTCTGGGGCCACGTCACCCGAGACTCCCTGCCCTCGTGGTCTCGTTGGCCTGGAAACAGCGGAGCGAGGAGGCCGGCGCTGGCTGCCCTGCCATCTTCCAAGCCCTTCTGGGGCTGAGAGGCAGCAGCCCCCATTTTCCAGAGGGACAGCTGCGACAGCTTGGCCCACCTGTGCCTGGGGGGCGGGAAACCTGGCTCAGTGGCTGAAGGGAGGGGTGGGTGCTGGGCGTCCTCAGGCTCAGCAGCTCTCCTGGCCTCTGCCTCCTCCTCTGTTTTCCCCTGGCCCTTTCCCTTTTGGGTCTGGGCTGTCTCTCCCAGCCTCATCCTCTTCCCCTCTCTGCCCTGTGCTCCTCCTTCCTCCCCATTCTGTTCCTGAGCTCTCTTTCGTTCCCCTTCCCTCTCTCACTCTCCCGTTTCATCCTCTGCCTTCTGTCTCCTGCCTTATCCCTGCCCCCCCAGTATGTCCCTGTCTCCCCCACACTCCACTCCCTTCCCCCCATCTGCCTCTCCCTACTCTGCCCCTGCCCCGAGTCTGCCACCCCATGTGGGACCATGTCCTGAGCAGGCAGCAGGACCAGGAGGGACTCAGTTCCTGAGGCCCAGTTGGCCCTGGTCGGGGAGCAGAGGAGACGCGGCGGGTGGCCTCAGGATCTCGGCTTCAGCTGCGAGAAGGAGCACAGGGCCACGGCCAGCTGCCCTGCCGGGGCCGAGGGTGAGGTCGGTCGCCAGGGCTGAGCCTGCGCTGGCAGGAATCACAGAGCAGGTGGCATCCCAGCTGGCCGAGGGGAAGCCGTGGGCGAGAGCTGTTCCCGGTGGGCCCCCCGGCCAACAGCCATCTCATGTGTGTCAGCCAGAGCCCACCATGTAGCCGGCCCCTCAGCCGCCCTCTCCCCGCTCCAGGTACCCCCCCCAACTCACCCCACCCTGAGTCCTCCCTACAGCTCTTCCATCAGCCCCTCTTGGCTACAGTAGGGAAAGCCAAGGCCCTGGGCCGAACTGTGACTGACCCTTCTGGTGATGGGTCCGCTGGGCTGGGGATGGCACCCAGACCTCTTGCACCCCCACCCAACTGTGACACCAGTGGCTGGGGGATCTGGCTGTCCCAGCCTGGTTCCCTCAGCAGCTCCTGTATCAGCTCTCTGCCTGGGGCACCTGCTTCTCACTAAGTAGGAGCACCTCCTGCTGGGACTGAGAGAGGCCATTTCTGTGCTTCAGGTCATGATCACCTGGTAAGAAGTGCAGTCTGGCCCTCATAGCCCGAAGCTACAGCTGGGGGGGCAGGCATACCCCCAGGCCTTCCCCGCCCCAGCTCACTGGGTGACTGCCTGCCCCCTGGTTCACTGTGGAGCCCAGGGACTCAACTCACCCTGCAGATTACAGGGTGTTACAAGGAGGAGCCGATCCCCCTATCCCACCTCTGCTGTCATCTGGGGGCCTTGAGTCAGGGATGGGGCATTATGATAAGAATAATAATAGAAAACATTAGTAGGGTGCTGACTCAGAGCCTGGTACTGTCCTAGGCTCTTTACACATATTTCCTCATTACCCCAAACAGCCCCTGGGGAAGGTGCCAGTTTATCCCCAGGCCCAGAGAGGTTATGTGAGACCCCCACATTCACACAGCTGGTGGGGAGAGCACCAAGATCCCAGCCCCGAAGCCTGGCCCCAGAGTCTGTATGCCCCGTGTGACCTTCTGGGAGGGTAGGACGCGCCGGTCCCCAGACAGTGTGCCCTGAGTCTGTCATGAGTATGTAACCGAAGGTCAGCCCTTGATCTTTCTGTCCCCCTTTCTCTCCATGTGTGGGCTTTAGCATGAAATAACCTGGGCAAAATGTTGGTCTCCTTAACCTTCATCACAACATCAGGCTGAGATTCATTCGTTTTTACAACCGTGTGCTCAGTGTGCGCCAGGCGGCCTTCTGGGCCCTGGGGCCTGTGCCCAGGGCCCCCCATCCTTGTGGAGCTTATGCTCTAGAGGGGAAGCGGAGAGGAAACAAGATAAACAATTAAAATCTAGAGTACAGCGGAGGGTGGTATTTCGGAGAAAATTAAGGAGAGAAAGAATGCGATCTGAGGTCAGAGGCTTCCCTGAATGAATAGCATTTTAGGAAAGGGTCTGATGGAGGTGAGGGGGAAAGCCCCTGGAGGTGTCTGAGAGAAGAGTGTTCAGGCAGAGCAAACAGCAAATGCAAAGGGCCTGAGGCAGGAGCCTGCGTAGTATCCCTGCATGCGAGGCTGTAGTGCCAGTGGGGTTTGCTGACAATCTGAAAGTGGCTGTGAGAGAAAGAGAAGTCAGGGGCAGCCCTCGGGCTTGGTTTGGCCTGAGCACCTGGAAGACAGAGCCGCCATCAACTCCGGTGACAGGGATGTCTGCGAAGGGTGTGGGCTTTTTCTTAGGGAAGATTCAGAGCCCAGAATTACTGAGTGGACTCTGAGGTGGCTGTGAGACCCCCCTAGGGGCAGCAGAGGAGGCAGTGGGGGATAAGAGCCCCCAGCCCCACAGGGGGTCCAGGCCGAAGCTGTCCACATGGAGACATCGGGTGTGGGTGAGGGCAGAGATCCGTATTTGATCTCTGTCCCTGGTTCCTGGCACAGAGCTCCTAAAACCCTTGGAATTTCCTAAGTGATGGGAATGTTCTTCCTTGTTCGTCACGAGCCCCTTTCCTAAGGGGCCCCTTTGGAACACACCTGAGTCTGTGCTAATCTAGGCGACTCAGGCAGGGTCCCCTAGATAGCTTCAGGATGGGGGCTGGTCACCAAAGACACATGATTAGTGGGGGTGGGGAGGGCGGGGAATGTCTCTGCCCAAGCCTGACCCCACAGGGCCCCCAGAGAGGGGCCAGAAACCCAGAATTCAGGTCTGGAGGCTGAGGGAGGAGAGCATCTCTGAGGAGCAGGGGTGGTCAGGGCACAAGGGGGACTGAGAAATGAGAGGGGTTTGTGGCTCTGAGGGGGTCACTGTGCCCAGCCCCTAGTAAGCCCTCGACAGATATTGTTGCCGCTACTGTTGCTATCATGACCATCCCCTTTCCTCTGTCACCACAGTGGGCAATGGCCTGGCGGCTGGCAGCTCTGACTCTTCCAGCTCCGGCTCGGGCTCTGACTCCGAGGAGGCCCCTGAGGGCCAGCCGGCCAAGGCGGCAGCGGCGGCGGCAGCGGCGCCGGTCACCCCCACCAGCCCTGCAGGCAGCAGCGGGCTCATCACGCAGGAAGGCGTGCACATCCCCTTCGACGTCCACCATGTGGAGAGCCTGGCTGAGCAGGGCAACCCGCTGTGCCCCAACCCGGCAGGCAGCGGGCCTGAGGCCCTGGAGACGGTGGTGTGCGTGCCGGTGCCCGTACAAGTGGGCCCGGGGCCCGGCACCCTCTTTGAGAACATGCCCCAGGAGGCACTGGGCGAGGTGGTAGCCAGCTGTCCCATGCCGGGCATGGTGCCTGGCTCGCAGGTGATCATCATCGCCGGCCCCGGCTACGATGCCCTCACAGCCGAGGGCATCCACCTCAACGTGGCAGCAGGCAGCGGTGCCCCCACTGGGGGCCTGGGGGACGAGGTGCCCTGCACCGTGATGGAGGGCGTGGCGGCCTACACGCAGACAGAGCCTGAGGGCAGCCAGCCCAGCACCACAGACCCTGCCGCCATGGCAGGCATCGAGACCAAGAAAGGTCTGGCGGGACCAGGAGGGGGGCCGCGCCAGTCCAGGGAGGTCTGCTGGGGTCTCTGGCAGGGGTTGCGGTGGAGGGAGGGAGGGGTGGCCCTGGAGCCAGCTGCTCCACCACACAAGTCCCCCCCACGGACACCCGCCCCGTGTCCGCCCCCGTAGAGAAGGAGGACCTGTACATGCTTAAGAAGGAGGAGAAGGAGGAGCCTGTGGCCCCAGAGCTGGCGGAGCTAGCGGCGACGGTACCTGAGAGCGGGGAGCCGGAAGCAGAGGTGGATGGGGAGGAGCTGGACGGCAGTGACATGTCGGCCATCATCTACGAGATCCCCAAGGAGCCTGAGAAGTGGGTGCCTGGGCAGCGGGGGGCTGGGACGAGGAACAGCCCAGGGGCCCACAGCCGGCCTAGTGTGACAGCCTTGACGCCACGGCCCCTTCCCCTCCAGGAGGCGGCGGAGCAAGCGGACTCGGGTGATGGACGCCGATGGTCTGCTGGAGATGTTCCACTGCCCCTACGAGGGCTGCAGCCAGGTCTATGTGGCCCTCAGCAGTTTCCAGGTGAGACCACCGGCCCAGCAGGCTGAGCAGGGCCTGCTTCCTTTTCCCGCTGCCTGTGTGCAGGCGTCTGGGCAGTATGGCTCACAGATGGCCCCACTTGGCCCCACCAGGTGCCACTGACCTGCCTCCCACATGCCCCCCTCTCAGTAGCTTCTCACTGACCCTGCCTTGGCCACAGGGTGCCAGGCGTCACCTTGCTGCTTCCCCTTCCTGCTCTCCAGTGCCCTTGTCCTGCCTTCTAGTCAGCCTGGACTCAGCCTGCTTTTGCCCCGGCCACCTTCTTGGCTCCGGATGCTTCTTCTCCAGGGTTGGCTCGGGAGGCCCCTCCAGCAGGAAGTCCCCCTAGCCCCCCTAGGACTGGTGGGGTCTGCAAGCCCCAGGTCACCACACCATCAGGATGTCCCTGTAGTTTGTACCCAGGAGCCTGGATGGGATGCCCCAAGGGCAGAGACTGTCCTGTCACGTTCCCACCTGTGGCAGGAGGTGGCAATGGTAGGCCTTTGAATTTGCCCGGTCTCATTTTCCAGCATTGTGTTGAGCATCTATTGGGTGCCAGGCCTAGCCCTGGGCCCTAGAGCTACAGATGTGCTGGGGAGTGGAAGAAGAACAAAAGAATGACTGAGGGGCCTGCCCACCTGCACTGTGGGCGCAGCACAGCTCTGTGGCAAAGCCTGCCGCGGGACTGAGAGCCCTGGAACCCAGGCCAGGCCTGCCACTGCCCATCCATGAGACATGGGCCAAACCCTCTGCCCCTGGAGTCTCATCTCCCCATCCACAAAACTGGGCCAATAGCAGGGCCCCACCCCAAGGTTATGACAAGGCAGCCTGATGGTGCCCAAGAAAGCTGTGGCTGATCCCAGTTGTGCCCCTGAGCCTTTGCTCAGAGCCGAGAGGCCCTGGCAAGGGCAAGGGCAAGGGCACCCCTCTTCGCTCCCCCAGAAAGGCTGGCCCCGCCTGCCTCCCAGCTACGCTTGTCTGTCGCCACCGTGGATAACCCTGGAGGTGGGCCCATGGCACCCACAGCCCCACTCCTGCCCCTCTTGCCTGCAGAATCATGTCAATCTGGTGCATCGGAAAGGGAAGACCAAGGTGTGTCCACACCCTGGCTGTGGCAAGAAGTTCTATTTATCCAACCACCTGCGGCGACACATGATCATCCATTCAGGTCAGGCCCACGGTGGCGCTGGCAGCAAGGGGCATGAGGTCGTGGGCCTTGGATCTAGGGCGGGGGCAGGTGGGCTGAAACCCCAAGGAGCACTGGGTCCCCAGGCATAAGACTCACCCCCAGGGCGCGGGCTGCTGACTCCGTGGGTAGCTGTGGTGCCTGTATCCAGCGGGAGGGCACAGCTTCAGGTTTTTCAAGAGGTGGGAACCTTGGATTTTTATGTGAAATCGCCCCGAAGTTCAAATATTGGGGTCAAATTCAGACCCACTTTGGCTTGACAGTTTGCACTTGGTGCCTCCCAGGAAGCCGAGCTCACATTTTAGCTCTGCCTCGGGGCCTTCCCCTACAGCCTCTGAGCCTCATCCGAGGTGGTGAGCTGCCCTCGGTATTAACCGCTCTCGTCATTAGAGTCAGCAGTGGCTCCCAGAGTTTGTGGGATCTGGTGTCCCTGCGCCGGGAGGGCCGGGAGCCCGCCAGTGAACCGGGTTTTGGCGGCGCGGCAGAGACGTCCCGCAGCCCCCGCCCCCGACGGCGGCGTGCTCAGCCCCGCATCTCCCCCAGGTGTCCGTGAATTCACCTGCGAAACCTGCGGCAAGTCCTTCAAGAGGAAGAACCACCTGGAGGTACACCGACGCACGCACACCGGCGAGACGCCCCTGCAGTGAGTGACAGGGTTCCCGGGAGGTTGATGGGGGGGCCTGCGGGGGAAGGGGGAGGTCTGGGCCTGTACCCGCAGAGGGCGGGTCCACCCCTCGGGTTGGGGGTGGGGCGGGGGGCCGGATGGGTCCTCGTACCTTGGGCCCCGCCCCCAATGCGGCCCCACCCAGGTCTGACCCCGCCCCCGGTGTCGCCCGCCGGCTCCCGGCAGGTGCGAGATCTGTGGCTACCAGTGCCGACAGCGCGCGTCGCTCAACTGGCACATGAAGAAGCACACGGCCGAGGTGCAGTACAACTTCACGTGCGAGCGCTGCGGGAAGCGCTTTGAGAAGCTGGACAGTGTCAAGTTCCACACGCTCAAAAGCCACCCGGACCACAAGCCAGCCTGACCCATCCAACCACTGATCGCCCCTATTTATTTGTCCGCTCGGACACGATGCCCGGGCTTGCCGGGGCCCGGACAGCAGCGGGGGCCTCCCGGACCGCCGGCCGGAAGGAGGCGCCCCTGCCCTGCCCCAGGGCTGGGCCTTCCGGGGCTGGTTCCCCCCCCCCAACCCCACCCTACCCCTGGAGGTGGCACCTGGGGCTTGCACTGCTAGAACTGTGTCAAGAGAGCAGAGCAAGATTAAAGAGCGAGAAAGGAGACGCCCTTCCCCTAGGCCTGGATGATTGGAGGGGGGGTGGGCGGGCCCCTCGTCTCCATCTTCGTCCCTTCCTGAGCAAGGCCACGGCAGGCGGTGATGCCTCTACAGGCCGGATGATGCCCTTTTCCTGACAGCCTCTGCTAGGCCTCAGCTCATCTGGACCTGGCAGCTCCCAACACTCCCTGTCACAGGCCACGGGTGGGAGGTTGGGAGCCTGGAAGGCTGGACATCTCCCAAGACTCAGGATCTTGATGCCCACTCCTAAATCCCCCCACAGAACACACATTCCCCACCGTCAGGGAGCTCAGGGACTGATTGGGGAGATGTTCATTAGATCCCTAAGTAAGACATCTACAGCTGTGACTAGCGCCCTGCAGGAAGTAGAGTGATATTAGTTTCTGGCTGTTTAAATCGGTGGTCATGGCGGTCCTCTCAGATGGTGGCATTTGAGCGTAGACCAGAATGACAAAGAGGTTCCATCCCTGAAGAAAGCTGGAGGAGGCAAATCCCAGGCCGAAGGAACAGCCAGTGCCAAAGCCCCGAGGTAGAACGGCTCGGCTTGTTCCTGGAACAGGAAGCCACGGTGGGGAGGGAAATTGGCAGCGACGGGACGGCTGCCCTGGCCCCATTTCCCGGAGGAGGATGCTGAGGTCGCAGCCGCCTCCTGCTGGCCGCTAGCAAAAGAAGCGGGGAACGATAGGAGGCCGGCGGCCGCCAGGTGGCGCGCAAGCTGCGTGGGCCCTGGTGGCTGCAGCCACGTGACCCCGGGGACCGCATCCGCGAGCCCGGGCACGTGCCCGAGGGAGCCCAGTGGCGCCACGCGCAGATTGGTCCCTTGGCTCCTCACCAGCTCGTGGGGGCGGGGCCGCAGCTAGGCTTCATTTTACATTTTGGACCAGGGGCTATCCCAACCAGGGGTGGAAGTGTCGGCGAGTATAATCAAGTCCGGCCGCTGGGGCCACCCACGCGAGCTCCCCAAATCTCCCAGGGCTCAGTCCCCTTCGCTATCCTCGCACATCCAGAGCCAGCAGTTTCCATGGAAACCGCAACCGGGTCCGCGCGCCCAGGAGGAGCTCCCCTCCCGGCACAGGCACAATTTGCAATCCGATAGGAGCCGGGAGGAACACGGGGTGGGAACAAGCCTTCGCTCTGGGTCTCTAGGGTCGGCCGGCCCAGGTCGCCCCGGCAAACCCAAGAGGGGGCCACCAGGGACCTGCAACGCCACCGCCCAGATTGCGCGGGCCACTGTGATTGGCCTGTTCTCTCCATCAGCGTGGCAGGGCTTTCTGCTGCGCGCTGTCTCATTGGCTCAATCTCGAGGGCATCCTCCCGCAATTGGTTCTCTCGAGAACAGTCCCTGATTGGTCAAATTAGGCTCTCCTCGCTGGGTTTGATGGCATTCTCGGACAGTCTGGAACCTAAAAGGGCGTGCAGGGACGAGGGTAGGGTGGAGGCTGTGACTCCCGGATTAGGGGCCCCGCGCTAAGCATCCCGCAGCGCCCTCAACCAGACCGTCGGGCCGCTGTCTGTGGTGCTGAAGTTTCAGTCGAAATCAACCCTGCCCTAGTGAGAACACTTCCTCCCGCCTGATAGCCGTCCCGACGTAAATGTGCCCTTGAGCCCGCGCACCGAAGGAGGCTGCGCCAACCGCTATTGCCTAAGAGAGGAGCCAGATTCCTCCTAGCTGAGAAGAAGCGTGACTCCACAGGCGGGCCAATCCCGAGCCCGGAAAGCCAGGACATTTATACAACAGATCCGCCCACCAAAAATTTATGGGGTCTGAGAAGGCCCGGTGGTTTCCCGGAACCGCAGGCGCCAGTGGGTTTGGTCTGGAATCCTAAACCCCAAACTTCTTCTCCACCCCCCCCCTTGGATAAGTGCCGAGTGCCCTTGCACTGTGGAATGCCAGTCCCCACCTTTCTAAAGAATCTTTTGAACCTAGCCCACTCAAAAGCTGCAGGGTCCCAGTTCTTTCTGCAGGCAGACGAGAGCTCCTGCCACCCCCTACGTTTCTCCATTGGTCTTGGGAGGCTACACCTACTGCCCCAAATCTGGGGACCTGGGTCTCTGCTCATAGAAGTCTTGGTTCCTCGTCCCTTTCCAGTCTTCTTAGTGGACAGCAACTCCGGAAGTTCGTCCAATCGGGCCACCGATATCTCCTCGCTCTCTTTCCTCCAAGAGCTCAGGGTGTTGGACAGAGGAGAGGACCCATCCCTGTCTTTCCGGCAGAAAGCCCGCCCGAGAAGGGGCGGCAATGTAGGAAGCTGGGTCAACGGGGCAAAGGGGCCCGAATCTGGCAACCCGAGCCCCCAGGGCGTGCTTTCCGGGGGTGCGGAGTCCCAGCCAGCGCGCGCTCGCTTCCACCTGCCGCGCCGTCGGGCGCCGGGAGGAGGCGGGGCTCAGCTGTCGCAACCAATAAGGGACGCCAGCTCTGGCAGCTGCTCCTATAAAGGGCTGGGGGCGGCGGCGGCGCGGCCCAGAGCGCGGAGCGCGCAGCGCGGGCTGGAGGGTGGGAGGGAGGGCGGGCGAGGGGAGAGGACTGAGCATCCAGGACCGGACAGGCCCGGCCGAGGGGCGGCGGCGAAAGGCAGAGCGCCGCGATCTCTGTCAGGAAGCGCAACCTCCCCGGGCCCCGCGGGGCCGCGCAGGGGACGTTCTCAATCCCGCGTCCGCTCCCTCTTTCCATCCCCTGCCGCCCGCAGGCCACCCCGGGGCCCGGCTATCCGCGCGCGCGTCCTCGGGCTCGGGCCCGTCCCCGGCCCTCGAGGGAGCCGCCGCCTTCATCTACACCTCTGCAGCGGCCGCGCCAGAGGCCGCCCGGGCAGGACCCCGGCGTGAGCATCGAGCGCCCCCCAAGGAGTGCACGACCCCCGGAGCCGCCCTCAACACGGACCGCGCCCGCTGGGCACACAAGAATGGTCACTGTAGGTATTCCCTTGTCGCTGAGATGGAAACTGGTTGGGGAGGGGTTAGGCACAGGCTCCGCGGAGATGGGGGGGGGGGGGGGGGGGGGGGGGGGTAGGGAGGGGCGGGGGGGGGGGGGGGGGGGGGGCAGGACCAGGCCTAGCTAGGCCCGGGTGGGGGGGTAGGACCGATCCTCAGGGCTTGAGAGTGGGCTGGGCCGCACCCAGAGTGCTGGGGGCGCATAGAGTCTGGCCTGAGAGGCCTTAGGGAGCCGAACTCTGATTCGGAGAGGCGTCCTAGGGCGCCCTGGGGGCGGGATTGCCCCCCTCCAGCAGGCCTGATGGGGGAGGGGCCGCAGCAGCGGAGGATGCCTTCTCCATCCAGGCCCAGACCCCGCAGGCCGCCCAGCCAAACACAGGGCCCCAGTCACTGGTGCTGGGCCAGGAAAAGGCGGCAAGCCGTCCCCGAGAACCCCGGGAAAGCGGGTAGCGTCGGATCGCGCGCCCCGGGCCCTGGCCGCGCCCGGGGAGCCGGGCGTCTCGTCCTCGAGCCTGTCGACCTTGCGGCAAGCGGGGAGGGGAGAGGAGGGGGCGCGCCCGGAGGCCCCGCGGGCCCGCCGCCGCTGCCGCCGCGTCCCTTTGTTTCTCGGAGCTTCTTAGCGGGCCGTAGCCTCGCGCGGGCGCCTCAGGCTTCGGGGAGGGGGAGGGGAGAGGAGGGCCTGCGGGGGGGGGGGGGGGGGGGCGGCTTCCTGACTCCTGGGCCCCCGCCCCACGGGGGATGGGGTTAGAAACTCAGGGATGTCTCCTAGCCCAGCTCCAGGCGCCCCACCCCGCCAGGGCCCTGGGCCTCGGGGTGACCTTGAGAGCGCCCGCCCGCCCGCGCAGCTTGCCCCACTCCCGATGCTTTCAGCAACCACCGAGCTGGTCAGCTCCCGAACCCGCGGCCACGCCCGGCCACGCCCTGTATAACCACGCCCCTGCCCCGCCCATCTGGACCCCGCCCCCTCGGGCCCCCAGGGCCCGGCCTCGCCCGAGCCCTCGGATTTCCACTCGGCAACCCGGGCGTATCCCGGGGGCGGGGCTGGCCAGTCCTAGCCCCACCCCGGCTCCACCCCCGCCCCCGCCGCGCGACTCCGCTCCCCGCGCCGCCGCGCGTCCTTTGTCTGGTCCCAGCGCCCAGGCCTCCTTCTTCCGTACTTACTGTCTTTCCGGTCTGTGTGTGTGTGTGTCTCTGTGCACTGTGTCTCTTTCTGGGCCTCTTCTTGGAGTCTTGGCGAGCACAGTGGGTGGAGGGATGCTCAGCACTCCCTCCCTGCATGGGACCTTGGGACCCGCCCACCTGGCTCGGAGAAAGGAGGACCCAGAGGTTCTGCTTCCCTGCTGTGTGACCTTAGGCAGGCACCCTCCTCTCTCTGGGTCTCAGGCGGCTAACCCAGTCGCAGGAACGTGAGTGCAGCCTCCTGAGGACCCTCAGAACCCTCACAGCTGTCCAGCATCCATTCCTCTGATCTATTCCTTAATTTGAAAGAGGGAAACTGATGCACAAAGGGGCGAGGGTGTGGTCAGAGGTCACGCAAGGGCCTTGAAGCCTTGGAAGGCCTGGTTACTCCCCTGGAGGGCACTTAGGCAGAAGTCCACCAGGGGGACAAGCTGGGAGGAAGTGAGGGGATAAATTAAGACAGTGAAGGCCCTATATGGAGGAAGAAGGACCCAGAAGTGAGAAGCCTAATTAGCACCACGTGGTGGCCCAGCCTTAGCATGTATAGTCACTCAATGCCCTATTGTGGCCAGTATCCAGGCATCTATCACTGCGACTGGGACCAGGGGGTCATGGCTGGGGCCAAAGGGGTCAGTCACAGGAAGGTCTACAGAACAAGTGACCTCAGGTGTGTTCCCTGCAAAAACCATATGTCATATGTGTGTGCAGTGGTGCAAAAGAGTTGAAGAAAGAGTTGCAGAGAAAGGGAGGGGGAGACAGACGGGTTCAGAGGGGAAAGGAGGACAGAGAAACAGGGAGAAAAGAGGGAAAGAGAGAGACAGCCAGAGGAAAAGCTGGAGAGACTGGGAGGAAAGGTTCCATTGCTCCCGGATCATCTCTGCCTCCCCATCTTGGATCTGGCCTCCTCCCCTCTAACTTCGCCCCTCCACTCCTGACCTGGGACAGCACTCCAAGGTCCCTGTGATCCCCGAGTCATCCCAGGCCACACATTTGCCATGGGCTGGGGCCAGGCGGGTGTGATCTCCACCAATCCGATCCCTATTAGCGGCTCAGCCGGCTGAGCTGCAGAGGAAACGCGACACTGATCCTGCTAAGCTCTGGCACAGATGGGAGTGAGATGGGGTGCTGGGGAGATTAGTCAGCTGGGCCTCAAGATCCCAATTACCTTTTAACCCCATCCAAGTTGAGGACATGTGGGGTGGCTCTGTACGCTCTGGGATAACCAGATCAGTAGCCAAGCCTCATCACTACCTCTGCCGCAGGCCACTCCCAGGCAAATCGCAAGTCCCTCGGACCCTCAATTTCTCCATGAGAGAAATGGACCAGATGACCTCCAGCTTTCAGTGTGGTTGTAAGAAGTCAGTGAAACCTTTGCACCTGCTCAGTGCCTGGCACATAGTAGGGATTCCAAAGCTGGAAACTGCGGGGTCCTGAAACAGCCTTGTGGGTACTGCTAATTATTTGGAGGGGCGGGGGTCCCAGAGCAGACCTCATCAGCCCACCACAGAACTCTAGTTTGCCAAGCCCAGAAGGGAATTCAGAATCCATCTTCGTGCATGGGGAACTTCGGTGCCATATCTTTAGTGGTGGGACAGAGGCCCAGAGAGGCAATGTGAGTGTCAGCGGATACACAGTGAGGAGGTTGGAGCCTGAAGCTGGGACGTGGTGCCTAGTAAATGTTTGTTGAGTTGGATGGTAGACTCAGCGAACAGAGTGGGTCTAAATGTCATGATGCCTGGGCTAGGTGTAGAGTACGGCTCAGTTTTCACTTTGTTACCATTTTTTCTATCATATTCACTTTGTTATTGTTTTTACTATTATTGGCCTTTTTGGCCTATATTAAAGTGGGCTCTGATTGTCCAAGCTCCTGATTTGAATTCTTGATCCACCATTTGCATGCCACCCAGCCTTCCGTAAATTCTTAAACCCTTCATTGAGATTCAGTTTCCTCTTCTGGTAAATGGAGGAAAGAGTCCCATAAGATTCAATGTTGGAAGAATAGCCAAGAAATTGTCACAGAAAGGATTTTGTCTGGCACATAGCAGGGCCTCGATACATGGCCATCAGTGAAGTATTAACCTTACGAAACTGGACACAGATCTGTAGCGTGCATTCCTGTGTTATGGCAGGTGGCTGTGGCAGACATTGCTAATCAATCCCCGGGGTGTGTTCCTGCTCAGTCTGGATGTGGCTTCAGAATAACTAACTCTCCCAGAAGCCCCCGGACAGCTTCTCTCAGCCAACTGGGGACGTAGGGGAGTTGACCCTCTGTGCCATCCTTTTAATAAGAGTAAATGGAAAGGCAGCAGAAGCTCAAAGAAGAGCTAAGATCATCCCTGAGGACACATACCTGTAAGGTGCCAGAGCCACCCTCATGCCTTGGAGTCCAACATAGCCAAGTTTAAGATCGAATTCGCCATTGATATCACTCAGCGTCTCTGGGCTCGGTTGCCTCACTTATAAAATGGAGACTGGTGCTGTCTCTAAAGATGATTGGGAGAAATACGTGAAATGATGCCTGGAAGCACTTCGCAAAGCGCGGTGCCTGGCCCACCGATGTCAATGGGGCAGAACCAGTATTCATAGCCGGGATTACGAAACAGGGATGGCAGACACGACAAGCTGCTTCCTGTGATTGTCCCCACGGCAGACCTGATCCCAGAATACTTTCCAGCTACACCCACGTGTGGTTTTAGATCCTTCCCTGGGGTCACTGTGCCAATAACTTGGAGTCTGCAGCAAAGTGGAGCAGAGCTCCAGAAGCATTATGAAGCCTACCCGAGGACACGGAGCTGAGAAAGGTTAGGGCTAGCACTACTCTTCCGTTGGCAGTGGAAACTGAAAATGCAGACACTCGATCAGAAACGCTCCTGAGCAAATCCCTGTTTCGCCATTTATAAGCTGCGTGACCTTTAGTCATTTTTAAAACATTGTTGAACTTCACTTTCCCCCTCTGGTGTCTTAGTCAGCTTAGGCTGCTCTAACGAAATGCCATAAACTGGGGAGCTTAAACAACATACATTTATTTCTCATAAATCTTCTGAAGGCTGGGAAGTCCAAGATCAAGGTACCACCTGAGTTGCTTCCTAGTAAGGACTTGCTCCTTGCTTTACAGATGGACCTCTTCTTGCTGTGTCCTTACCTGGTGCAGAGAGATCATTTCTATCCTGCCTCCCCTCCTTTTTATGTTTCTAAAATTTTGTTTATTTAACAGAGAGAGAGACGGTGAGAGAGGGAACACAAGTAGAGGGACTGGGAGAGGAAGAAGCAGGCTTCCCGCCGAGCAGGGAGCCCCACGTAGGGCTCCCATCCCAGGACCCCGGGATCATGACCTGAGCCGAAGGCACGCTTAACTGATTGAGCCGCCCAGGCACACCGTCCTTATCCCTTTTTAAAGGACATGAATCCCATTCATGGGGGCTCCACCCTCATGACCTAATTACCTCCCAAAGGCTGCACATCCAAATACCATCACATTGGGGATTAAGTTTTCAACATATGAATTTGAGGGGACACAGCCATTCAGTTCACAGCATCTGTTAGGCAGGAGAAATTAGGCTCTCTTTTCAGGGGGGTTGTGAAAAAGAAAATAAATAAATAAACACTGCCTATAGCCCAGGGCTTTGCACTGTGCCTGGCACACAGGAGGCCCAATATTTGGGAACAAGTATGGTATTGTGTTTTGGCTCAGGGAGGGCTGAGATAAAATGTACCTGCTGACTTCCTAATTCTATAGCCTCAAAGATATTGCTAATCAATCACAGTGATCTCTCCTGCTGAAACTGAATATGGCTTCTAATCCTTCCTAATTCATCCCTTTCGGGAAAACCCTACCAATCTATTTGATTTTTCAAGTAAGGGCACCCATCTGCCAACTGTGCCATCAGAGAATACCTAAGGAAACGATGGCTGCTTTACCTTCCTATGTCCGTGACAGATAATCCCAGCACTGTTTCCTGCTGAGGCCAGATGTAGTATTAAAATTCTTCTCTGTGTGGTCCTTATATGTAAAATACATGAAGAATATATTTGAAAATAGCTAAAGAAGTAGATCTTAGAGGTTCTCATCACAGGAAAAAAAATTATAACTATATATGGTGATGGGTGTTGACTAGATTTATTGTGGAGATAATTTTGTAATACATAGAAATATTGAGTCATTATGTTACACACCTGAAACTAATGTAATATTATATGTCAGTTATTAAGAGGGGCACCTGGGTGGCTCAGTGGGTTAAGCCTCTGCCTTCGGCTCGGGTCATGATCTCAGGGTCCTGGGATTGAGCCCCACATCGGGCTCTCTGCTTGGTGGGGACCCTGCTTCCCCCTCTCTCTCTGCCTGCCTCTCTGCCTACTTGTGATATCTCTCTCTCTCTCTCTGTCAAATAAATAAATAAAATCTTAAAAAGAAATAAAATATTAAAAAAAAAAAGAAATAGATGCAGGGGGAAACGTTAAATAAAATTCAACATCCATTCTTTTAAAAAAATCATCTTAGGATAATAAGAATAAAATTAAACATTCATAAGTGAAAACCCACAGCAAAAATCAAATTTATGTGTGAAATGTTTAAAGCATTTCCTTTAATATCATGAATAAAAAAGCCACTATCGCAATGTAGCCCCTGCAATAAGACAAGAAAAATAAATAACATGTGTAGATTGGAGATAAAGAAATAAAGCTGTCATTATTTGCTGGTGTTATTATGTTGTATATTTAAATAGCTCAGGGGCACCTACCTGGCTCAGTCAGAGCACACAACTCTCAATCTCAGGGTTGTGAGTTGAGCCCCACATTTGATATAGAGATTACTTAAAAATATGTTTTTTTGTTTTTTTTTTAAAGATTTTATTTGTTTATTTGACAGACAGATCACAAGTAGGCAGAGAGGCAGGCAGAGAGAGAGAGGAGGAAGCAGGCTCCCCACGGAGCAGAGAGCCCCATGCGGGGCTCGATCCCAGGAATCCGGGATCATGACCTGAGCCGAAGGCAGAGGACTTAACCCACTGAGCACCCAGGCGCCCCAAAAATATGTTTTTAAAAGACTTTATTTTTATTGATTTTTTAAAAGATTTTATTCATTTTTTGGAGAGAGAGAAAGAACATGAGCAGAAGGAAGGGGAGAAGCAGACTCTCCACTGAGCAGGGAGCCCCATGTGGGACTCAGTCCCAGAATCCTGGGATCATGATCCAAGCCCAAGGCGGACACTTAACAGACTGAGCCACCCAGGTGCCCTTATTTTTTATTTGAGAGATAAAGGGTGTAAGTGAGAGAGATAGTATGAGCAGGGGGAGAGGCAGAGGGAGAAGCAGACTCCCCACTAAGCAGGGAGTCCGATGCAAGGCTTGATCCCAGGACCCCGGGATCATGACCTGAGCCAAAGGCAGATACTTAACAAACTGAGCCATCCAGGTGCCCCTTAAAAATAAAATCTTAAAAAAAATTCATAATAATTGGGGCTCCTGGGTGGCTTAGTCGGTTGGGCATCCGA
The DNA here is from genome assembly GCA_003697995.1 of Taxidea taxus jeffersonii. Classification (NCBI taxonomy): domain Eukaryota; kingdom Metazoa; phylum Chordata; class Mammalia; order Carnivora; family Mustelidae; genus Taxidea; species Taxidea taxus. Next base: position 25,178 of record RCUC01135440.1, read on the forward strand.
CTCTTGATTTCAGCTCAGGTCATGATCTCAGGGTTGTGGAATTGAGCCCCACATCAGGCTCAGTGCTGGGTGGGAGGGACTCTGCTTGAGATTCTCTCTCTTCCTCTTCCTTTGCCCCTACTCATGCTCTCAAATAAATACATTTTAAAAAATATTAATAAACAGCTCAGTGGATGGGGCGCCTGGGTGGCTCAGTGGGTTAAAGCCTCTGCTTTAGGGTCAGGTCATGATCCCAGGGTCCTGGGATCGAGCCCCGTGTCGGACTCTCTGCTCAGCAGGAAGCCTGCTTCCTCCTCTCTCTCTGCCTGCTTCTCTGCCCACTTGTGATCTCTGTCTGTCAAGTAAATAAATAAAATCTTAAAAAAAAAAAACAGCTCAGTGGAAAAACTGGGGGAGGGGGATAAATGTCTAGTGGGAAAATTATGCATGAAACAAAAGAAATATTAACACATTTGGGATAGGAATTCCCTTTGGTGGGAGGAGGGCAGGACATCATCAGGGAGGTGTTATATTTCTTATTCTGAAGACAAGAGTGTTCATCTTCTTTTTCTAGAAATGCACAGACTGACTTTAGACACACAGGCAAACCTAGCAAGCATAGCAAATAAACATAGAAAATAAAATCACGGGGTGCCTGGGTGGCTCAGTTGGTTAAGCAGCTGCCTTCGGCTCAGGTCATGATCCCAGGGTCCTGGGATCGAGTCCCACATCGGGTTCCTTGCTTAGCAGGGAGCCTGCTTCTCCCTCTCCCTTGCCTGCCACTCTCTCTGCCTGTGCTCACTCTCTCTGTCAAATAAATAAATAAAATCTTCAAAAAAAAAAAGTAAAATCACATGCAAGGTGCTTGCCTGATGCTGGAGGAGTAGAGGGGTTATTAGAATACTACCTCTCGGGGCGCCTGGGTGGCTCAGTGGGTTAAGCCTCTGCCTTGCGGCTCAGGTCATGATCTCAAGGTCCCGGGATTGAGCCCCGCATCGGGCTCTCTGCTCAGTGGGGAGTCTGCTTCCCCTTCTCTCTCTGCCTGCCTCTCTGCCTACTTGTGATCTCTCTCTGTCAAATGAATATATTTAAAAAGAAAAAAAACTTAAAAAAAAAAAAAGAATAATACTTCTCCTCTCTCCATGTTTAAGCCCATGTCAGACTTGACTGATCCATCACCACTGAGCCCCTCCTCACTCCCACTGATGCCTGTGTGGGGACTGGGCCGTGAGCGGGTGTGGCCTGTTGTCTCCAGCAGATACTCGGGGCCATGGAGTCTCAGGTGGCGGGGGGCCCGGCCGGCCCGGCCCTGCCCAACGGGCCACTCCTTGGTACAAACGGAGCCACTGATGACAGCAAGACCAACCTCATTGTCAACTACCTGCCCCAGAACATGACCCAGGACGAGTTCAAGAGTCTCTTTGGCAGCATTGGTGACATCGAATCCTGCAAGCTGGTTCGGGATAAGATCACAGGTGTGGCTGCTGGCAGTTGGGGAGGGAGGGGACAGAGGTGATAGTCTCAGGAGTGCAGGCGTGATGGGGGCAGGGAGCACCCTGGGGAATCTGAGGTGTGATGAGGAGACAGGTGTGACCCCTGGCAGGGTGTCTCAGGGGTGATGGGGGCAGGCAGGACTCTGGGGGATCGGAGGTGTCCTGGGGACAAGGTAGTACTCTCGGGGAACAGTAAGGTGGGGATCCTGTGTCTCATACCTTGAGTGATGGCAGTCAGCCTCTCAGGACCCTGTCTGGGAGGACACTGGTAGGTCTGGGGAGGTCATCATTCTGGTCCTGCCCACAGGGCAGAGCCTCGGTTACGGGTTTGTGAACTACTCTGATCCCAATGATGCAGACAAAGCCATCAGCACCCTCAACGGCCTCAAACTGCAGACGAAGACCATCAAGGTTAGTGCCCTCTGCTGCCCATCCCCCATGACTGCCCATCTGCGACTGTCCCCAATCCCCCGTATTACTGCCCTCTCAGACTGCCCCCTTCACTGCCACTGAACCCCTTCAGCCCCTCACCCTCGCCACACACCCTTTTCCGCACTGCCACCCACCCTTCTCCATGGCTCATCCCCTGAGTGGTTGAAACTCTCCTCCAAGGGTTCCTAGATGGGCATCGGGGGCCCAGTGACTCTGCCTCTCTGAAACTCGGTTTCCTTATTTGTCAGAATACCAGCCGCACATTCTCTGGTGGCTCAGGGAGGTAGCCATACCATTGGCAGTAGCAGAGTGACCAGGGTCGGATGGGCAGCCCCCTCGCCTTTGTCATGGAAATTAAGGAGGGGTGGGGGCCCATCTGCCATCTGGAGCCTAATTAGGGTCTGGGAGGGCGGGATTAGGGGCGAGCCCCTCCCCCACCTTTGTGCAACGCCCCTCCCCCCCATGACCTCCCCTCTCAGCAGCTGCAGCTGGGACTCTGCTAGCCCAGATTGGGGGGGGGATCGCCATGGAAACCCCCCTCTCTAGGTTCGCCTGGGGGTGTCTGGACTCCGCCCCACAAATCTGCTCTGGAACCTTGGGGGAGGCTGAGCTAGGGGTGCCCATCTGGCCGCCAGTTCTCTCTGGGCGCAGAGGTGCAGGAATCTCTCCCTCTCCCCATTGTGCGTTGTGGGGGAGGATGAGGTCATGACCTGATGGGTGGCTCCGTGGCCAACTAGACTCAGAAGCCCTGGGGCATGAGAGCAACAAACCCAGAGGGCCACTGTATGCACGCAATGCCTTGAGTGAGCGTGTGTATGCGATACCCTGGGCTGTGAGCCATTGTGTTTGTGGGACATCATGACTGTGTGTCTGTTGTCACGTGAGTCCAGCTATTACAGACTTTGGCTGTGTCACTATGTGTCTGTGGGATGTGGTGTTTATTGCTGGGGTGCTTTGTGACACGCTGCAACTCTGGCTGTGACCTGGTGGGGCTGCGTGGGTGTGTCTGGCTGTGCCCCATATGGGATGTAGGCTTGTGCGGTGGTGACCAGTGTAGTTCTGTGACTCTTAACTGGACTTTTCCAAGACCCCCAGAGCCCCTGGGAATGTCTTTGCAGCCCGAGTCATGCTTCTGCTGGTGTAGGCACCAGGGCCATGCAGAGCACGGGGTGGCCTTGTGTGTGTGTGTGTGTGTGTGTGTGTGTGTGTCTGTGTGGGCAGCACCGTTGTGTGGTCAGTCCCAACCCGGTGTTCTGGCAGATTCTGCCTTTGTCCTGTCCTGGTGACGGGGTGTGGCTGAGCTCTCACCTAGCTGAGGGACCTGGGTCAGCCCCCATCATGGGGGAAATACCCCAGAAGTCCTACTCAACGCCTCAAATGAGCCCTGATTACCCCAAACACCCACCCAGGAGCTCAGGCCTATCTTCCCCTCACCCCTAAGTCTGATTCATCAACAAGCCCTCACGCCTCAAAACTGACAGCCCCGTGGGCCAGAGTGGAAACCATCGAGTACGTGGCTGTGATTTTGAATTAATATTACCGGGAAGAGGAGCAGCTGCTGGGTTTCTGGGTTTGGTTCCTGGAGGACCCCAGGTGCGCACAGTTGCGTTAATTAGAACCCCTCTACCTCCAGTCTAGGAGTGCCTTCACCTTGACCCCCGCCCCCCGGCCCCATGTACGCCTTTTGTTAGTTTTTTAATTAGTCATTTCTAATGAAGTTCTATGCCCTCCCAGCTCACAACGCCAAACAAAAAGCCTGGCCCTTGACAATGACCCTTATCTACCCAGAGGTTAATTTAGAAGGCTACAGAAGATAGACAGTGGCAGAGATAAGTGGAAAGAGAAGCTCGTGCCCCCCAGGGCCCCCGCCAGCTCTAGGTCAACCTGTTAGCATCTGGGGCGGCCCCCCCCAGACTGTGTTTCCAGGACACGGATAAGCACACAATGAGATGGGGTCACATCTCACACCGCAGGCTGCTCTATAAATGGACTTTTCTTTCCCCCCGTTTACAATACTCACCACTGTTTCTGGGAAATAAATATACATGTCCGCCATTTTTTAAAACAGCTGCAGAGAGTTTCATTGTTGGGCTGGACCGTAATTAATGACACAAATCGAATGATCATACTAAAACGTGTCTAATTCACCACTGAGAGAAGTGCTTGGAGAGAGTGACAGGGTGGGTAGGAGCTGGACTTTTCCAAGACCCCCAGAGGACCAAATTCAGATGGAAGAGGACAAGGAGGACACTTCAGCTGGGACTGGAAGAAGAAAGGGGAGGAAGGGTGTTCCAGGCCAAGGGGAACAGCCAGAGCAAAGGTCCTGAGACTGAAGTGTACCTGATGTGTTTGGGGAACACGGAGGAGACTGGTGTGGCTGACAGAAAGTCTGGGCAGAGATGAGAGTGAGGGGGTGGATTGATGGGCAGGTTTCAGGGCCTTGTGGGCTGTGAGAAGGACTTTTACTCTGGGGAAGGTGGGAGCCACAGAAGGTTCTGACCAAAGGAAGGATGTGCCAGGGCACACAGTTGCTCACAGGCGCCCTCTGGCAGCTATGGTGGAAAGAGACGGGAGGTGAGGGTGGGAGGGGGGACCGGGGTAGAGGCTGCTGTACTGGACTGGGTGAGCCATGGTGGGTGGTGGGCCAGGATGCAGCAGTGGAAGTGAGGGGCAAGTGTGGATTCTGGATAATGAGGAGGAATCGATGGTAGATTGGATGTGGGTGTGAAAGGTGGGCATCAGGGACAACGGAGGCTGGGGACCTGAGCACCCAGGAGGATAAAGCTACCACTACTGAACTGGAGCGTCCTTGGGGACAGTTGGGAGCTAGATGCAGCCTCACTGAGTGGAATCCCCTGCGAGACCTTGGGGGCGTCCAGAGGCAGGTGTCACACAGGTATGCAGCTTGGGGGTCAGGCCCACACTGGCGATGGACATTTGGGAGTCATCAGCATTGAGCTGGTGGCCAAAGACCTAAGTGACCCCAAGAGCCCCAGGATGGTCAGAAAGAAAAGGGCCAGAGTCCCGGGCTCACTTTCCAAAGGAGCGGAAAATGTCTTGTCGACTGAGTGTATGGTATGAGAGCAGGAGCTGGGGACTTAAGGTCCTCAGGGAGACATTTGCCACCTCGGGACCCAGTGACAGGTTTCCCTTCCCCTTTGTGGAGGCAGGGCCATATTATCAACCACGGCCACGGCCCCTCCCTCAAGCCCTCAGCGCCGCCCATGGAGACGATTTGAGAGATATTTATTGCATGAACAGGTGAGGCACTTCTGCTCCTCGCTGGTGGCCAAGACATGGCCTCAGTCTCCTCATCTGTGAAACAGGTCTTCCCTCACCTCTGTCCACCTGCCCTCCCTGCAGGTGTCCTATGCCAGACCCAGTTCTGCATCCATCCGTGATGCCAACCTGTATGTCAGTGGACTCCCCAAGACCATGAGCCAGAAGGAAATGGAGCAGCTCTTCTCCCAGTATGGCCGCATCATCACTTCCCGCATCCTGGTGGACCAGGTCACAGGTCAGGCTGCTGGGGACGATGCACTTGGCAGGGCACCGGGCAAAGGCACGGAGATGGGACCAAAGTGGAGAAGGCGGGCATGGCGGGGGCGGAGAAGTGGGAAATGGGGGTCACAGCCGGGGGCAGGGTCCTCAGGACGCCCTCAATCCCTGACAGGCGTCTCTCGGGGTGTGGGATTCATCCGCTTTGACAAGAGGATCGAGGCTGAGGAGGCCATCAAAGGACTGAACGGGCAAAAGCCACTGGGTGCGGCAGAGCCCATCACGGTCAAGTTCGCCAACAACCCAAGTCAGAAGACCGGCCAGGCCCTGCTCACTCACCTCTACCAGTCATCAGCCCGGCGCTACGCAGGCCCCCTGCACCATCAGACGCAGCGCTTCCGGTAAGGCCCCAGGCACCCTGGACCCCCACAAGTTGGGGGGGTCCCAAGCCTTGCAACCACCCTCCCTGAACCCCATTCCTGCAGGGCAGAGGGACCCTGGGAGGGTATCCACACGCTGGGGCCACTGAGGGCAGCAAAGGGCAAATATGTGAGTATGTCAGATGCTGAGGCCAAGCCCTTGTACACAGCAGGCACTCAATGTATGCAGGGCACTATGGGTGGCATTATTGGCATTAAGAGTTTTATTTTTTGTAAAGATTTATTAGAGAGAGAGAGGGAGAGAGTGCAAGCAGGGGGAGGGCAAGGGGCAGAGGGAGAGGGAGAAGCTGAGTCCCAGCTGAGCAGAGAGCTCAAAAGGGGTGGGTTGGGGGGAGTCAGTCCCAGGACCCTGGGATCACGACCTGAGCCAAAGGTAGATGCTTAACCAGCTGAGCCACCCAGGCACCCCAAATTTTTGAATTTTAGAGTCAACAACAAAAAACACTTTAGAGTCACCTGACAGGGTCCCCCTCTCTCAGGGCTGGGGGTCCCATGCTGTGTGCCTCCAGGTAGCTATACTCATGGGAGAGGAGCTTGTCTTGCCTGTATTTTACAAACAGGGACCCTGAGGCACCACGACGTGTTGTCACTTGCCCAGCCCAGGCACTACCCCAAAGAGACCTGAACCTCCCCTTTTGGGGACCTGAGCCCCACAGGCTGGGGGCAGGCGAGTGGGACTGGGCAGGCTGGGATGGGGAGGACAGGACACGGGCGCAGGCCAGGCAGAGGCAGGACGGGCGAGAGGCAGTGCCCGAGTGATCACGGTTCCGTGCCAGGCGGTGTCCAGCCGGGCGGGGAGCAGGCGGGTGGGGGCAGGGCTGGGCTGCTGGCCTGCTGGGTGGGGGCGGGGAGGGCAGTCAGGCCAGGGCCAGCCAGAGTCACAGCTGGGGGTGTGGCCAGAGGCCACGGGTGACCACCCTTTTTGCTTCCACAGGCTGGATAACTTGCTCAACATGGCCTACGGAGTCAAGAGGTAACAGTGCCCCCGCCCTGCTGCCCCCAGCTCCCCACTGTCCCTCCTCGGACTCTTGCCCCAGTGCTGGAACCCACCCTCCCCCACCTCCCCCCGGGACTGCCAGCTTGTCCTGTCGCGTGTCCTTTAGGAGAGTTCTTAGGGGCTATGAAGCCTAGTAAATGCCTAGAAAGAGCTACTATGGAATTCGGACCCAGAAAGGGCTGTCGAGGGCTCTCTCCAGCCCATGGAAGGGGTCATGGCCATGGGTCTGGTCACAGCCATGCCCCCTGGTTCCCACGCTAAGTCTGAGTCCCATCTGCCACTGTTGATGGTCTTTGCTGAGGGTCACAGAATACCCCCTTTCACCCCCTAGTCTGGACCTTATGGCCCGCATGACGTTGTCCACCTTCCTGCCCCCATGAGGGTCCCTGCGTTTACTGCATGGGGAGCTGTTGAGCACACACTGAGTGCCGGGCGCTGGGCTTGGGGCTGGGGACCCAACGTGGCCCAGCCAGACTTGGTCTCCCGTGGAGACGACGTGGCATTGAGCACAGCGCTTGGCACATAGTGAGCGCTCAATAAAAAGCAGCAGCTCTTGTGATTATTGTTAGCATTATTCATTATCTCCGCCTAGTGGGGCAGGAGACGGAGGAACAGTGAGCAGGGCTGTGAGGGGGGCAGGAGAGGGGGTGACAGGGACCCTGCCGAGCCCGCGGACCTGACCAGGGTGCCAGCCAGCAAGCTGTTACACAATTTGAGCAGGAAAAGGCTGGCAAGAGGCAGAGGAAGGCAGCGGGACCGCTTTATGAGTCAGAGACCTGGTCCCAGAGGGGGGTGCTTCCCCCAGCCACTCTCTCCGCCTGGGATGAGCGCTGCCCTTGGTGGGGGGCCTCTAGCCGGGGAAGGGTGGCAGGGTGCGGTCCTTGGGGGGGATCAGTGCCTAGGGAGGGGTAGTTCATCTGGAGTGGGGAAGGGGCCAGGGTCCACAGGGGCCTGGATTGGGCCAAGGACCCAATAGGGTCAGAGGTTAGGGGGTCCGGGTATAGCCGGAGGCTCCCGGCAGGACTGTGGGTGAGGGCCTGATGTTCAGGGCAGGTCAGAGTTCGGGCCACAACCGCAGGTCAGGATGGAGGTTCAGGTGGGGTCAGGGGCAAAGGCCACGAGGCCACAACAGGGTCAGGACAATGCAGAGATCACGGCACGGCCGGAGGTCACGACGGCGTCAGGGGTCCCAGGGGCTCAGGGGTGTGCCGGGGGTCAGGGCAGAGCCCGCGTGACCCCCAAAGTAGTCCCCTGTCGCTCATCGCCAGGTTCTCGCCCATCGCCATCGACGGCATGAGTGGCCTCGCGGGCGTGGGCCTGTCGGGAGGTGCGGCAGGCGCTGGCTGGTGTATCTTCGTGTACAACCTGTCGCCGGAGGCGGACGAGAGCGTGCTGTGGCAGCTGTTCGGGCCCTTCGGGGCGGTCACCAATGTCAAGGTCATCCGCGACTTCACCACCAACAAGTGCAAGGGCTTTGGCTTCGTCACGATGACCAACTACGACGAAGCGGCCATGGCCATCGCCAGCCTCAACGGCTACCGCCTGGGCGAGCGTGTGCTGCAGGTGTCCTTCAAGACCAGCAAACAGCACAAGGCCTGAGCCAGGGCCGCCCGCCCCCCCCCCCCCCCCCGGGCAGCAGAGAGAGAGAGAGAGAGAGAGAGAGAGAGAGGGGCCCCGAGAGAGACAGCGCAGGCAGACCACCGACGGCACGAGGGCCCCGCGTCCCTGCGGAAGCCACAGGGTGAGCACTCGGGGTGGGGGGGAGAGTCTGCAGGGAATTGGGGGGGTGCCTGGGGGTCCCCCACCCCGTCCTCCCGCCCCCACCCCAGGCTGGGCTGTTCACTCTCTCGTCTTGGTTTTGTTCATGGCGATGGTTTTGTTTCTTTTTTCGGCTAAAAAGAAAGCAGAGATGTGCCCCCGCCCCTCCTACAACCGCCCTCCACGGGATGGCTTTGCGGGGGTGCTGGGGGTGCACTCCCAGACCCCTGCCCAGGCCTCCCCAACATCTAGATGAGCCTGAGGGGAGGGGGGACAGGTTTAAAAATCCCCAAAAAAGCTAAACGGAGGAGGGGTGTGGGCATCCCTGGCCCAGAGCCCCTGGATGGAGTATGAGGCGCAGGGGGAGGGGCTGGAAACAGAAACAAAATGAAAAAAAAAGGGGGGGGGGGAGGGGAAGAAAAACTCTATTTTTGTAAAAAGGGAAAAAAGACCTCGTGGAGAATTTTTACTGGGGATTCTTGAACTTGAAAAAAAAAAACACAAAAAAAGACAAAAAAAAAAAAAGAAAATATTTTGGCAGGTTATGTTTACCAACTGGGGCAGGGGTAGGGAGCAGGGCTTGGGGGCTGGGGGTCCATGGGGCCACACAGAGAAACACAGCCACGCGAAGACACGTGGGGGCATGCACGCGTGCACGCGCGCACACACACACACACACACACACACACCCCACAGGGACACACAGAAGCACCGACAGACCCAGAGACACGCCCCGGACACCTTCAGGAGCTCGTTGGCTAGACCCAGACACGCAGACACACACGTAGATAATCACAGGAGACTGAAGCAGGGGGCTCCGCAAACATGGCCACGGTCAAAAACACTGTCGTGGGCAAATGCGGCCGCAGGTGGGCGCGAAAGGCGAACGTTTCCACGTGGACATGTGAGTAGAGACAGACACGTGTGGACACACATACCTAGACACTCCATCACGGAGATACAGATACAACACCCAGGAGACACCGACACGCCCATGGCATCCCTCAGGCCCAGGCAAGAGGTCGTGGCCCAGAGCCTGACCCAGTGCACTTCCTCCAGCTAGGCCGCCTGGGTCTCCTCTGGACGCGTGGCCCCGCTCAGCCCGGCCCCAGGTTCTCTTCAGAGCTCTCTCCTGGCTCATAGTGGTCCCTGCCGCCCACGAACACAGGCGTGCACACACAACATCCATGCATCCAAACACACAATACCTCGTTTCACTTTTGGCGTCATGGTGGGCTGGAGGCAGCCCCCCCCCAAACACTTGAGGCCAAAGGACCCCCTGTCCCCGGGGCTGCTGAACCTCCCTGGGCTGAGGCCCTGGCCCAGAGGCTTCCCCCTCCCGAAGCCCTCCCCAGCAGGAAGTACCCGCTGTTCCCTCCAGGCCCCCATCTCCACTCTGGTGTGGCCAGGCCCAGGGGCCCAGCCCCAAATTCCCTTCCCGCGCACCACTTGTCACCCCCCTTTCAGTTTGTTGGGTTTTTCCGTCTTTCCAAACTCCTGAGGGCCGGGGATGCAGCGCCCATCCCGAGCCCCAGCCCCGGCTTCTGTCTGGAAAGTCCTGACACTTTCCATTCCCCTAGTTTTCATTCTTTATTAAAAAAAGAAAAAAGGAAAAAAAAAGAAAAAATTCCAACAGAAGCCAAAGGCCGGAGCCCCTGGGAGCCCTCGCAGCCCCCCACACCCCCCGCAGCGGGCCCAGTCGGAACTGAGAATTGCAAGCCCCGAGTTCAGTCGCCCTTTCTCCCGTGTCCCCGCATTTAGTGTCTGGCCATGGCCCCATCTGACTGCCCAGCTCTCTCTCCCTGACCCCTCCCGGTGTTTGTTAGTAAACGTCTGTGGAGCTTCTGCTGCAAGGAACAAAAAGAAAAAAAAAAATCAAAAAAGCGACAAAAAAAAAAAAAAACACAAAGAGAAGAGGAAAAAAGCGACAAAAAAAGGAAGAAAAAAAAAACACACAGAAGAGATTTAAAAAAAAAAAGGAAAAAAAAAAGACATAAACTGGCACCAGTTAACTTTCTTGTACTTTTTTGCCGAATTTAGCTTCTTGTAGTTTTAACTTATTGCTATGTTAACTATTTATTCTCCTTGTTGCCCTGTAAGGACATTTGTGTATATTTCTGTTCCTTCATCCAGTTTGCAAGTTTAAAGGAACCACGATGTTCTCTTTGTTTCTTTAAGTTTTGCTGAGACGTGGTTATGCCTAATTTATTTATAAAAGGGGAAGTGGAATCATTAAAGTAATAATAATTATTAATAACAGTAATGGTAGCCGAGCTGCGCCCGGGGGGCGTGTGCTCTGTGGGGCGGTCCCCGCGGCCAGCGTCGTCTGGGGTCTTAATGGGATTATTTTTGCTCGTCTTGAGAATTTTTTCAGTCCTATTTAGCTGGTGAAAACCCTAGCTTGTTCTTGATACACGAACCTATTTATTCTTGTGGTTTTTAAGTCCTTCCGACCTCCCAGCTCCCCTCCAGCAGGGCACGCACCCCCCAGCGGGTCCACCCCTCTCCCTCTGCTGTTTCTTGGGGCTCTCTCCCCTCCGCCCTCCGAGCGCAGGGACACGTGTGCACACGTGGGCAGCGTGCAGGGGGCGTCTGTGAGCAATAAGGGCTGGGTTTGTCCCCTTCCCTGGGGCAGCCGGGCCCTGCAGAGGGGGCACCTCCCCACACACACCCCCTCCCCCACTGAGGCCTAGGCCCCTGACACCCCCAAGTCTGGGAGGGGACTTCTTTTTCTAAAACACAGAACTCAGCCTAGCCAGGCCCCCTCACCAGAGGCCAGCCCCTCACCCCAGGGGCTGGGGGGGCCTGGGGTCTTCCACATCCCTGGGGGTCCGGGGCACAGCCCGTGGAATGGGGGCTCAGCCCCTCCAGCCCTCCCTTCATCTTGTTATTTATTCAGAAGGTTTCAAATCACGACAGAGTCCATGTTGGAGGTGATAAAGAACTG
>ML103011.1:0-69832 GCA_003697995.1 Taxidea taxus jeffersonii
TCCTCATGTGCTGCTCCACATCATTCTGCTTGCTGACAGATAGCAATCCAGGGCTCCTAGGTAGGAATCCACGTGATAAGAATAACAGAGTTACCCCTAGCATGGATCCTCCAATAGTTACATTAAATACAGCTTCCCCACCTCTCCCCATCTCTTGCCTAGGAAATGGGACCACCATGGACCTTGATGCGAGCAACCAATATCTATTATGTTGTTGGTTACACACTTGAGTCAATTTATTATCGTGGCCTCATCTAGGCTAACTAACTCAGTGCTGCTACTTCCATTTGGGATGATAAAATTTAAATAATAGCTTTCACCATCCTAATGTGTTAAAAACAAGAACAAACACAGACAAAAATCGCTTTTAAACTATGAGACAGTATTGTAGTTATGTCCTTCATAAACTGCTTTACTGTAAGGGAGAAGAGAAAAAATGAGTACAATCTAATTATGCTTTTAATAAGCTTCAAGAGGACATAAAATTTTGACTTGGAAAATATGGGGGCATAAAAGCAAGCCATGAGAGAAATGGAGGTGTCTCCACCTGAAGCCATGAGACGTTACAAATTCTCAACAGGGAATAATAGACTAAGTGTAATACAAAAGGAAGAGACTGATCATGATGATAATGCCAGAAGCAGGGAATAAAAAACCAACTATGAGAAAACAGATCTTGAGATCTAAAAATGAAGTCCAAAATATTAAAATGAATATAGTGTCATCGAAGTTGTAAAAAAATGTATCAAATTCAGAATATTGAGTTTATATGCAGAGGAAAAGTTTAAGATGGTCTGTAACATGTAAAAGAAAAGTACAAAGACTGAAAATATTCCAGAAAAGTTGATAAAGGTGGAAGGTAGATTGTGGAGACACAAAGAGAAGATCTTTATGTCCTTAAAAAGCAGAACATAGGAGCAGTAGAGGACTGAGGGCAAGAACCCTAGGAGATTATGTTCCCTTTTTCTTTCTCTTTAGGGTCCCTTTGAGCACTATATTTATCCTCTCTATACTCCACTGTCATCATTTGGGAAATAGATCCAATAGAAATATCTTTCTCATAGAATTTGTATGGTAATACATACAAAGCGATTACAGTATCCTGGCTGTTAGTTCATTCTTAATGCATTCTCAGTGTTATGTCAAATTATTAAATGGAATACAGGAAATTCAAATATTTCATCAAAGGATAATTTTATTATCTAAAGTTATGAATCTGAAGATTAAATGAGTTGTAAATGGAAATATTAATGAAATGTAACCACTGGCTGGAACAATGCAGTTGGAATTTTTGATCAAAAATAAAGTGAATTTAAATTAGCTGACACTAAATAAGGGACAATAAAACCTGCCATCCCTATAAACCAACATCATTTCTCTTCCTGACCATAGTAGAGGAGAGACACAGGGTAAAATCCCACTTCAGGGACTTCTACACCCTGCCTTATTTTTTGGTTGCTGATCTTGTTACCAAATCTTAGCAAAGTGGGAAGTGATAAAAGTGGGGCAAAGAAGTAAGAGCCCTTTCTGGTGGGCAGCACACACACACACATGCACATGCACACGCACCCCAGGATATGCAGATAATACACTGGACGGACAGTTTTCGGGCTGGTATAATTCCTTAACCTCAGGGAATAAAAAGGAATTAAGTCTCTTCCATCAGAGGGCTCATCTGGTAAATTTCCTCTGCGTGTAAAACATTACATGTTCTAAATAAATGAAATGAGCATAACTAAAAAAAATTGCGTGTTCTATATTACTTACATAACATTTTACTTTAAATTATTTTATAAAATCTTGTGAAAGATATTCTGTCTTAATGTTTGTTGAAAGTACTTTCCTTTCCAAAGTCGTTATAAGTATTGTCAAGGAAATTATAAAAGAACGACTCAATGCCGATTTTATTTATTCTCAATTTGTATGGTACTTATATTTCAGGAATTCAGTGAAATAATGTTTAAGGTTAAATGCCTCGCTGAAATCTGAAATCATGACTTTGATCAAGTATTAAGTATATGGAAAATAATACTCTCTTTGTCTAGTCTATAAATGAAGGGTTGATTTCGAGGAGATGGAAAAGGTTAAACTAATGAATGATTCAGACAGTCTTTCATTCTTCATTAGAAGTGAATTAATTTCTTGAAGAAATGAGCGAACTGCTTCAGTTGTTAAATGTGTAAATTTCATCTCAAACATTCACAGTCCTCAATCTATTTAAAGACTGATATATCAATGATGAGATGTAAATTGCCAAAACTAATCAAGTTTAGAAATCCTGAGCTGTTGGCTGTGGTGACTGCTGTGATGCTTTAACACGAGCACATTTCGGCCTGATTATGAGACATCAGAAGGAAGAGGTGGCATTTGGAGCGAACAGTTCTCACATAAATGGGAGATGAGATTTTGTTATGAATTATGGAAAACAGAGTGAGAATTTTGAAAAGATAATTCTTAACAGGCTACTCACTATCTTAAAGAGAATGTCACAATTTTTCATATTGGAAAGGGCTGACTATAGAATTGCAAAGAAGGTAGTTTTTAACCTACTGCTACCTCTTTTATAAAATTTGCACATCGTATAATATAGTATGCATTCTTAAATTACACCCTTATTCCAGGGAAAATGCAAGTGTTTTTCTTAGTCTAGTTTTTGGACTTTCCCCTAGACCTTTTCCTTGATTTTATCAAATTGGGTGTGTAGAACAGGAAGTTGGTTAATGTTCAGTGAATTTTTATTAGGTATCTTTTCATGTGTCTTCCAAGTCACAAGAACTGGAACAATAGTAGTAATAAAAATAGTAAAAATAGACTGTGTGTTTATATTGTGCTATCTAATTGAAAAAATATCTTTATAACTGTTATAGTATTTAACCATAGCTAATCTTTGAGATGATACTAAAAGAAAGATATTTCCCAGTCCATAATAGAGAAAACTGCAACTCAGCAAGTTAACTAGTTTTAGTTGGAGAAGTCCACAGCTACAAAAAGAATTCCAGGCTTTCCAATGGTAAAGACTTAAGTTAATATAATTCTACAATAGCTATGCAATTAGGTTGAAATATCAACAGCAATGGATAAACCAATTCTTCATTGTCTTTCAATTTCTTGCTGCTCTTTCGTGTTAGTTTCAAGTTCTAGAAAAGAAAATAAGCATATATGGAACACTTTTTATCTGTCAAATCCTAGAATAGACACTTGAAGAGCCTTACCATTCTCAAATCTACAGGATCAGAGAAGTTATTTAATTTACCCAAGTACACACAGCAATCAATAATAAAGCCAGTTTGACATTTAGGTCTATCTGGTTACTAAAACTTTTCATTATATCATAGCTTCTAGTATCCATCATTCCAAGCAGCATGTAGTTTTCTGGACTCTCCTACATGCCAGGAATAACTGCTATCTAGAAATGGCATCATGACCACTCTCCTTCTGCCTCGGACAGCATCTTCTGAAAATATATAATATGGATAATAAACCAAACCTGGTGATTTCTATTGGATTTAGAATTTAGATGGAGGACACCAATCTGGAAGGTCGGGTTCTTTTATCCTTTTTAGATCCACTTTTTTGGCCACAAAAACTTAAATATGTTATGAAACTTCTGAGCAAAACTTCAAGTTTTGACCACAGCTCAAAATTTCTCTGGTTTCCAAACTACTCACAGATAATCACCATACATATAAAATATAAGATTTAAAATGGGGAAAAAAATGAACAGCAAAACACACCCCACCTTGGAAATGTATTACATCCTTAACTACTAAAACAGGAGAATATCACAAAAGAAGTAAACTTTTGAATTCAGAACACTGATATCAAACTCTTAACGTCATCTACATATGACCTTAGTAAGGCGGTCTAATCTCTCTGTAATGTAGTTTCAGCATCTACAGAAGTACTTTAAAATTTCAGATATAAAAATAAAATGAAGTAGTTATTCTATAGGGGAGGTATTAGAGATAACTAAATGTAATAATTCCCATTTCCAGTGACCTCTGCAAGAAAGACTAAAGACTTGGCTGAAAACACAAAATAAAAATTAAAATAGTCTAAACTATATAAAGGAGATCAAATAGTCAACTCAGAATTCCAGCTCTAAGAATATAAGTAGTTTGGGGATGATTAAGTTACTATAATACTATTATATTTTCAAAATTTATGTAGTTCTGGGGCGCTTACATGGCTGAGTCAGTTAAGTGTCCACTCTTGAGTTCAGCTCAGGTCATGATCTCAGGGCTGTGGGACTGAGCCAGGCATTGTGTTTCACAGTTAGTGGGAGTCTACTTGAGATTTTCTGTCACTCTACCTCTGCCCTCCCTCTGCTCTCCCGCTCTCTCTTTATCTCTTTCTCAAATAAATAAATAATCTTCAAAATATATCTAGTTCTGTCTTATCAACTCTTACACATTTGTGATCTGGAGAAAGTAATTTCTTTGAAACTAATGCAGTTTTCTCCTCCACAAAATTCAGCACATACAAAACGAGAAACTGAATGAAGTTCAAGTTCCTTTCAAAATATAGCAATCATTTACACAAAGATCCTAATTTGCCATTTATCAATTTATCTAAACTCCTTAGGTTTCTTTATAATCACATCATATCCAAGGTTAATAGTACTTTCTTCATGTTATAGAAACTAAATAACCAAGTATGTTTGAGTTGACACAAAATAATTTATTCAAATATTTAATAAGCTCTTATAAAGAGTTTTGTTAAATAATAAAATTCAATCAGTCATTAAATGAGTATTTAATCACATTAATCATCACGGTGATAGACATTATCAATATACAAAAGAAAAAAAAAATAGAATTGCTACAACTACCTCATCAGAATAAGCCATTGTGATTACACTAAGCATTTTCCCAATTAGCTCAACACTTCCAAGAAGTAGAAGAGTTTCTCCTTTTGCTTTACCAGAAAATTGGATGTATTATTTTATTACTGTACTATTAGTGTGACTGCCAAAATCCTTAGCTTAGCATAGAATAGTGTGAATATAGTTTCTCTATTCAAGTTCTCAACTGCAGAGAGGATTCTTTTCACAGAACTGTATTTGGAAAAATAGGCAATACTTCAACAAAGTAAGTAAAGCATAAGAAATAACATTCTCACCTTTTTTCCCCAGAGAAAAAGTAGAGTCCTTGATACATCTGTAAAAATTGGAAATATCCAAGTGTATTATCAGTAAGTACATGAAAACTAGAAATTCCCCTTCATTTAAGAGAAGTAATATAACACTTAACAAAAGTGAAAAGAAAAACATTTAACAAAAGAAATGGTAAATTCTCTAATCTTATAGCTAGAACAAGACTCTAGAACATAGGCTTCTTGGGGTGAGTTGTTCAATACAGTTATTTAAATCATCCATTCCTAAGCCCATCCACTGGTATAGAGAAACAATAAGTGAGTTTATTATTAGATTAGATTCCTTATTAGGTATGAATGGATGAATAAATAAGTAAATGCTTAGCCTCCCTGCATTGACAAATTTCTACAATTTCAAATGCTTGTCATGCCTATATTAAGGTTCATGAAAGACAAGTTGGAGTCCCCTTGTATCCATGTAGCAGGATTCCTGCCCCTATCCACATCAGTTAGTCACCTTCAAAGAGTCACAGGTGACTTTGCACTCTTCTCATTCTCTGCAAGGGAGAGAATGAGGTGCCTTTTAATTGTTTTGAAGCTCCTTTGGTTAAAAAAGTCCTAGGCCTTCTTGTCCTGCCCCCATGCTCCCATGAAATGAACAGAAGTAGACAGAAGATGAGCCCAGTGCAAGCCCAGAGCCCCTTGACTATCTTCCTTTGACCAATAGCTATACTTCATAGACAAGGATGCTAATGGCTTTACTTTCAAATATGAAACTTCTTTTAACTTGCTAGTTTGTTCTTCTGACACCACTAAATTCTGTGTCATGGCACTGAACCTGAGTGTCATAGTGACTTCTTTTAATGCTGGGTAGCCATAGCTCTCAACAAACTAGCCTTTCAAACACTCTTAGAAGGTAGTCATTTGCTTCCATAATAGTCATATCATCATTTCAGTTATTGACTCTCAGACCAAAATAATATGTTATATTTGGGCTGAACAAGTGGAAGTTTGTTTGTTTCTCATATAGTAGTCCCCTAATAATCAAGGGCTGATATTATAGACCAGACCCTTTCTGCTTTCTTAGTCTGCCATCCTGAACAGGTGCATTCCACCTCATGTTCTAAAATGATTGCTTCAACTTTCTAAAAGGAGAGAGCGCAAGGAAAGTGGAATTCATACCTATTCTTCTCAAAGGCAGGGCTCAAAAATGGTACTTACTACAAATGCTCACATTCTATCTTAGCTGGATAGCCACACATAATATCAAGGTAAAGAGGAAAACAAAGTCTTCTGTTGAATGACCATGTTTTATTGTGGGTTCTTTTGCAAAGGAGGAAGGAGGATGAAAAGTAGCTCATTAACATTTTCTGGAATAACCATTTTTTCATCTACCCGAAGCAGCACAAGTGGACGACAAGGATCCCTGCCCTTTCACTATGAGCAAAGTAGTAACTGGCTTTTATACTCCATGGACCAATAAAACCAAATATCACCTTCACTCTCTCCTCTGTTTAGGTTGAAAATTCTTGGTAGGTCTAACAAAATTCATTTAAATCATGTGGGTATTTAAAGGTAATAAAAGCAGCCTTAAACTTTCAGACTTCTAATAATTTAAATGTATCTTACTGTTTACATCTGTCCTAGATGTGACTTCTTCAGCAAAATATAACCAACATGAGATTATCTACTAAAGGATTACAAATGATTAATACATGGGTTCCATGGTCACAGCCATCAGGAGCTGATTATGATTAATAGCAGGCCATACTCCAGACCATAAATATACTCTTTGTGGCAGCAAATAGCCTGTTTTCCTTTCTTGGAGATAATGTCAGTGGTCTGAAGGTGAAACCGATTGGATATTTCTTGCAATATCTCTACTACTCAATCCAATCAATACCGAAGGCTGAAGATATAATTCAATAGAACTGTCACACATTTGCAGCCTGAGCATGCACTTAAGTGCCCATAACCATGTCGTAGTTACCAGTTCACACATGAATAAATACACACTACACAAACTCCTTAAGTTTATCACCAAAAATTTATTAATAGTTCAGTAGTTTATGAATAGAGTATCTGGGTCTTTCTGTCAGAGACCGTAGAAATAAACACCACAAGTTTCCTTTCCTTATACTGGCTCTGATGGAGAAGTACCCCCAGTCCCTCCTAGATTTTATGTCAGCAATAATTTTCAACTTCTCATAGGTCTTGCCGCACAGTCCTTAAACAAGGTAAGAGACAAGTGGCTCTTTCTCTGTTTCAGGATCCGTGGTTCCTCTGCCCACTTGCTTGTTGACAGTTCATCCTAGTGTTATTCTGGTACTGATGAGTCAAAGTGATGGAAAGCTTGGAGAGTCAGGCATAGTTTTCATCAAAATGTTCATTCATTAATGCTGATTTAGCCCACACTTCTTCTTTAATTCACTCTCACACATACAACAGGGCATGTGAATGAGAAAATTGGAAATTGGAAATAGTCTTTTGTCAGGCTCTATTGGAAATTTATATGCCCCTGGCCTCAGAGTGGTGTGGGAGAGGTGACACTTAAATGTGGCTGTATCTATCAAAACTCTTCAAAGCGTAGGGATAGAGGGCACATACCTCAACATTATCAAAGTTATCTATGAAAAACCCACCGCAAGTATCATTCTCAATGGAGAAAAACTGAGAGCTTTTCCGTTAAGGTCAGGAACATGGCAGGGATGTCCGTTATCACCACTGCTATTCAACATAGTACTAGAAGTCCTAGCCTCAGCAATCAGACAACAAAAAGAAATTAAAGGCATCCAAATCGGCAAAGAAGAAGTCAAACTATCACTCTTTGCAGATGATATGATACTATATGTGGAAAACCCAAAAGGCTCCACTCCAAAACTCCTAGAGCTTGTACAAGAATTCAGTAAAGTGTCAGGATATAAAATCAATGCACAGAAATCAGTTGCATTTCTTTACACCAACAACAAGACAGAAGGAAGAGAAATTAAGGAGTCAATCCCATTTACAATTACACCCAAAACCATAAGATACCTAGGAATAAACCTAACCAAAGAGGCAAAGAATCTATACTCAGAAAACTATAAAGTACTCATGAAAGAAATTGAGGAAGACACAAAGAAATGGAAAAATGTTCCATGCTCATGGATTGGAAGAATAAACATTGTGAAAATGTCTATGCTACCTAAAGCTATCTACACATTTAATGCAATGCCTATCAAAATCCCTTCCAATTTTTTCAAAGAAATGGAACAAATAATCCTAAAATTTATATGGAACCAGAAAAGACCTCGAATAGCCAAAGGAATATTGAAAAAGAAAGCCAAAGTTGGTGGCATCACAATTCCAGACTTCAAGCTCTACTACAAAGCTGTCATCATCAAGACAGTATGGTACTGGCACAAAAACAGACACATAGATCAATGGAACAGAAGAGAGAGCCCAGAAATAGACCCTCAACTCTATGGTCAACTAATCTTTGACAAAGCAGGAAAGAATACCCAATGGAAAAAAGACAGCCTCTTCAACAAATGATGTTGGGAAAATTGGACAGCCACATGCAGAAAAATGAAATTGGACCATTTCCTTAGACCACACATGAAAATAGACTCAAAATGGATGAAGGACCTCAATGTGAGAAAGGAATCCATCAAAATCCTTGAGGAGAACACAGGCAGCAACGTCTTCGACCTCAACCGCAGCAACTTCTTCCTAGGAACAATGCCAAAGGCAAGGGAAGCAAGGGGAAAAATGAACTATTGGGACTTCATCAAGATCAAAAGTTTTTGCACAGCAAAGGAAATAGTCAACAAAACCAAAGACAACTGACAGAATGGGAGAAGATATTTGCAAATGACATATCAGATAAAGGGCTAGTATCCAAAATCTATAAAGAGCTTAGCAAACTCAACACCCAAAGAACAAATAATCCAATCAAGAAATGGGCAGAGGACATGAACAGACATTTCTGCAAAGAAGACATCCAGATGGCCAACAGACACATGAAAAAGTGCTCCACATCACTGGGCATCAGGGAAATACAAATCAAAACCACAATGAGATACCACCCCACACCAGTCAGAATGGCTAAAATGAACAAGTCAGGAAATGACAGATGCTGGCGAGGATGTGGGGAAAGGGGAACCCTCCTACACTGTTGGTGGGAATGCAAGCTGGTGCAACCACTCTGGAAAACAGCATGGAGGTTCCTCAAAACATTGAAAATAGAGCTACCTTATGACCCAGCAATTGCACTACTGGGTATTTACCCTAAAGATACAAACGTAGTGATCCGAAGGGGCACGTGTACCCGAATGTTTATAGCAGCAATGTCCACAATAACCAAGTTATGGAAAGAACCTAGATATCCATCAACAAATGAATGGATAAAGAAGATGTGGTATACGTATACAATGGAATACTATGCAGCCATCAAAAGAAATGAAATCTTACCATGTGCAACGACATGGATGGAACTAGAGGGTATTATGCTTAGTGAAATAAGTCAATCAGAGAAGGACAACTATCACATGATCTCCCTGATATGAGGAAGTGGAGATGCAACGGGGGTGGGGGCTAAGGGGGTAGGAAAAGAATAAATGAAACAAGATGGGATTGGGAGGAAGACAAACCAAAAGAGACTCTTAATGTCATAAAACCAACTGAGGGGGGTGAGGGGGAGAGGAGGGTTGGGAGAGGGTGGTGGGGTTACATTATATGTTTAAATTTAAAAGAATAAATTTAATTAAATAAAAAAAAGAAGAAGAATATAGAGTAAAATATTTAAAGTGTTGAGAAGATGACTCTCAACCTAGGTTTATGTATCCTGGAAAATTATCCTTCAAAAGTGAAAAAGAAATAAAGACTTCCTCACACACACACACAAAAAAATGTGGCTGTATCTGTGTACCTCAAGATGATCTACCATCTTTTTAAAATTATTTTTATTAACATATAATGTATTATTTGCCCCACGGGTACAGGTCTGTGAATCATCAGGCTTACACATTTCACAGTACTCACCATAGCACGTACCCTCCCCAATGTCCATAACCCAACCACCCTGGATGATCTACCATCTTAAGAATTCTCTTTTCATTTTATTCTTTATTTATTTATTTGATAGACAGAGATTACAAGTAGTCAGAGAGGCAGGCAGAGAGAGAGGAAGGGAAGCACGCTCCCTGCTGAGCAGAGAGCCTGATACAGGGCTGGATCCCAAGACCCTGAGATCATGACCTGAGCTGAAGGCAGAGTTTAACCCACTGAGCCACCCCCTAAGAATTCTCTTCTTCTACATTCTCAAAACTCATCATAAGCACAATTATGTCAAGCATCAAGTTGTCTTCTAATACCTGAAATATTTCCCTCAATCTGAGTGTCACAATTAAAGACATAATTTAAAATGGAGACACCACCCATCTTAGAATAAAAACACACTACCCCAAATGACTGAATTCTGAGAGAGTATTCTCTCCTGGTGTCAGACTGTACCAAGTTTTGGCATCTACTATGTCCTCTTTTTCTCCTACTCCTAGTCATTTTGTTCTATGCCTGTGATCCAGAACTGTCAGAAAATATGAGCTGGCTTGACAACCTTTTAGATGGCCAGTCATGAAACAAAGACAGTGCCCCCAGTGAGAAGAGAGCAATCCCTGTATTAATTATTTGCTTTTCAACAGGCATATAGAGGATTTTTCCAATATCCTGGTCTCCCAGTTCCTTAAAATGCCCTCCTCAAACAATCTTGTCTTTCATCCTATCCAGACTCATTCATTCCCTTAGTCTTCTCAATCACCAGAATCAGCTCTGACCATATATAATGCCAGAGACCATACATATCCCCCACTCTCCTCAACACCTTCCTGTAGTGACATGTAAATTCCCTGTGGATGTTAGGAAACATAGAAGGAAGGGAAGAGGCAATTACAGATGTGGCAACTTTGGACTGAGCAGTAAATCAGAAAATAATACTGAATTGGACTGAAAAAAAAAAAAAACCCAAATCAGATCAAGTATATCAGGAGGTGTTGAAATTAAAGTTTTCACTGCCAAATAGAAATGAGAGCTCAAGAAGAAAATGATTCTCTTAGGAAAACAGAGTTTCGGTTGAGTACACATCTGTTTTGCAGCTGACATTTATTTATGTTATAAATTATATCATCTACACTAGCTAATTGGACCAAATAGTCCATATCCCCATCTGCCCTCTTCACCAACTATTGATGAATTACATAAGACTTCAGAAATACCCTGTGGCATTGTCTCAAACAAAAATAAATAAATAAAAGGGAAAAAAGAAAAGAGAAGAAATCCTAATGGACAAAAGCTGGCTGTATTCTTACCCTCATTAGCAATCAGTATGTAAAACAATTCAGTCCTTAAACCTGACACAGAATATCATGAACTCCCCATAACCCACACAGGGAATTCTGAAATCAGGGCAGAGGTTTTGGGTCCAATATGCATTAAGCCCAGTGATCCTCAAATAACCAAATTTCTCCAAATTTCTTAAATTCTACCTAAATTGAAAATCCACACAGACATTGAGACTCAGATATAATGTCTTTAAGTAATTGTTCTTTAATATATCTCATAAATCATGGCACTGTGATAGTGTTCCTCCCAGAATGGTCCCAAAGGAGTTCAGGGTCCTTTGGAATTATTATTCTCCTCTTTCATGATAAACTACTTTCCTCTTATGTCTCAATGATTTTAGCTTCTTGCTTATTGCCATAATCTGCCTGATGTCTTTGGAATTGCAATGTGCATGTAAATGAGGTTTTCAGTATCTTCACCTACTATTTCCTTAATATACTCTCCTCCAACAACATTGTTTCCCACCATATTTCAGCATTCCCATGGTCATACATTTCAGGCCTTTAATTGTAATACCAGCTACCCCTCCATAATCTCTATAGTACGTGTTGTACTCTGGGTGATTACTGTTTGTTTGTTTGTTTTCTGTTCCCACCTCAGTAATTCTAGTACACTGATTTACAACTAGTACCTTGTTTTACATTGATTTACAACTATCCTTGAGCCTACCAGGTTCCCCCAATTCCCTGATCCTGCAAAATTCAACTGTCCATCACCATTTTACATCCTTCCCCCCTCTTTCTTAAGTATATTGTATGGCCAAGTATAATTACTGTATTGCATATGCACATGTCCCTATTCTCTCTTACTTTGCAGTATTTGTTCAGTAAAACTATACTTCCTTTTTAACCCAATTCTTTCTACTCTGTGTGTGTGTTCATAAAGCTGAATATAGTTGAAACACAGCACAAAACCTTACTAGTTGGCCTCTCTTTAAAGAAATGACCATAAATTTCAAATCAAATCTTAATGCTTGTTGCTAAGGCACCTGTACTCTGCTTAGCCTACCCATCTGCTCTCTCTCTCTTCATAGCAACCTTCAACACCTCCTCCCAAGGTTATCCTAGCTGATAACCTTGTTACCTAGTTCATGGAGAATACTTAGTCTTCTGTAGACCCCATCCACATATCTACCTACTTACCAGCAGCTGTATCCACATTGTCTGCATTCCTGCCTTTACTATAAATTAACTATCCATGATCCACTAGAAAGTCAGCTCTTCAACTTTTGTATGAGTGACTTTCTTCTATCTCACATACTCAAGAGGATCCCTTCAACATTTCTCTTTCTTCTTTCTTTTTTCTTTCTTACATCATCAATTGTTCTTTCTTCTTCCAGGTCATTCCTGCCGGGGCGGGGGGGATCTGCTATTTTCTCCTATCTTAAAAGGAAAGAAAAGTGAAAGCAAAGTAAAACAAAGCACTCTGTTGATTTATCAGCTACCACTCCATGTCTTTGCTCCCCTTGGCTGAAAACTTTGAGTCTCTTGTCTATACTCATTGTTTCAAATTCCTCTTTTCTCATTCTTTGCCACAACTACTCTGATCATGCTTTGGCCATTCCCCTCTTCACACACTATGAGAATACTTTGTCAAGGTCACCAGACGATAACTGCACTAAAACTAATGCTCAAGTCTCAATTCTTACTTCACTTGATTCTTCAGTAGATTTTGACTTGTTTTGTCCTTTTCTTCTTCTTAATACACTTTCTCCAAAGGGCTTCTCAGATGCTAGGTACTTTTTGTCTTTTCCTAATTCACTGCTTACTTTTCATTTTCTTTTGCTAGGCCTCCTTCGTCTACCTTAACTCCTAATGTGAAGTGCTCATGCTCAGTCCCTGGTCCTCTTCATTTATCCAAGAATGATACTCCCAGTGATCTAGACCAGTCTTATGACCTAAAAGCCATCATGAGTCAACAGTTTCCATTATTATATTTCTAGATCAGATCTCACTCCTGAACTACAATGTTTATTATATAATCTCCATTTGTGGATTTGTTGGGCATCTCAGAACACCTCCAAAATTAAAATTTTTATCCTTCAAGAAAACCTCCTCTTTTGTTCGTTTGTTTTTAGATGTATTTATTTATTTTAGAGAGGAGGGAAAGAGAGTGGGGAGGTGGGGCAAAAAGAAAGGGAGAGAAAATCCCAAGAAGACTCCCTACTGAGCACAGAACCCAGTGCAGGGCTCAATCTCACAACCCTGAGATCATGACCTGAGCAGAAATCAGGAGTTGGACATTTAGTGGACTGAGCTACCCAGGCATCCCCCAAAAACTCCTTCTGAAACTTTCATAATCTCAGCAGAAATCTTGACATCTTCCTTATCTCCTTTCTTTCTGTCACACTCCATGTCAAATCTAAAAGGAAATACTGTAAGCTCTACATTCAAAATATACATGCTAATTAGTGATCTCACACTCCTCCACTGCTCTCCACTCTGGACAAGTTACCAACACCTCCCACCTGAATCATTGCAATATCTTCCTGTCTCCCTTCTTCTGTCCTTGCCTCTCTGCATGCCAAAGTATAGTCTCAAAAGAGCAACAGAATATACATTTAAATTGGAGGTAATATGATGGCACTCTTCTATTAAAAAAAAAGAGTACTCTCACTGGCTTCCCATTTCATTTAGAATAAAATTTAAGGGGCACCTAGGTAGCACAGTTGGTTGAGCACTGGACTCTGGGCTTCAACTCCTCTTCTAGTCTCCTATATGTTGACTGTCCTATATGTAGACTCCTTTTTTTCCTCATATATTTCAGGCGTGCTTTCACCTTGGGGCCCTCATATTGGCTGTCCCCTACAAATGGAGAACTCTTCATGTCCACCTCCTTCAAATGTTTGCTCAAATCTCATCTTCTCAAAAAGACCTACCTACAGACCTATGCAAAATGCCTGCCTTGGTCCAGCCAGTATACATTTTCTACTTTATTTTTCCACACCACTTCACATTCTGCCAGCCATATGACCTGCAAACAAACTATATTTATAAATAACACTCTTATTTATTATGTTTTTCTATTGTCTGCCCCTCCCCATTAAAATACAAGTTCTATAAGGACAAGAATATTTGCCTGTTGATGTATTGATCTCTCCCAAGCAACTAGGAAAAAATGCCTAGCACCTACCACATATTAAGCATTCAATAAATATTTCACAAATGTATGATTAACTGAAAGAAGAAAATATCTTAGTTATAGTTCATGGTTTCCCTTTTAATTTTTTTTTCTTTTCCTTGACACCATGGAATTAAAATTGAAGCTATCTCAATGTTTTTCCCTAGCTAAATTAATCAGGACACTTCCTGTAGAAAAGTGACAATTATACAACTCAAATAAACTTGAGTAAAAAAAGGGACTATATTGGCTTCAGTAAGTGGGAAGCTCCTGGAGGAAGCGTAGGAAGTGGTTTCAAACACAGTTCCATCCAGGGTTTCAATTAAAGTTACTAAGTTTCTCTCTTTCTTGCAAAATCTTGAATCTATTTCTTTCTGAAGCCTGACCTGATTCTTTCCTAAAACATATGGGCTTCTTCCATGTGGTCAGGGAAGTTGGCTCTGGCAGTCCCAAATTCACAGCCTGCCAGCTTCTGGTCCCCAGAGTGGGAAATATTCTTTCCCCCTTGAATTTGCAGTTGTCCTGTGAAGGGCTCTGGTGGCCCAAATGAGTCACAACTTACCTGTGTGTTGGGCCATAAGAGTCAGCATAGTACTCATGGCTTTACCAGAACTGTCCAGAAAGGTGGTTCCTCCAAGAAAAGGGACGCTAGATAAAAGTATATTTATTTTAAACATAGTCCCCTCCTTTTTCTCCTTACTGTTTACTGGAATATTTCAGAGCTCAATTTCTATCTGATGGTACATATCAGTCAAGAAGATATGTGTAGGGAGAGAGGATAAGACCAGGAGAATTCTAGTATATGTGCTGCCGAAGCGAGCACAAGACCAGGAGAATTCTAATTGGAGCCCTTTCAGGCCAAAGGTTCTGGGCATAGTGGACCTTGTCTGACCAATGTTGGCCAGAGATTTCCAGGTAACTATAATTTAACTTATTTAATGTAATAAATATTTAAAAGAATAATATCTATATGAATTAATAAATAAAATAATGTTTTTAAAATGATTGGCATTTTACTCATGTATATTATAATACCAACTAACTGCTCATGTAATGTGTTTATTCATCCATCATTTTATTCATCCCTCTGACTGTCAGAGAAGAAAAATTGTTCCATGCCTACCATATACAATACAAGGAACTACGCAGGTAATGGGAAAGCAAAATTGTTGAGATATGCTTGTTTCAAATGAACATAAATATATACACTTGCAAAACTTTATCTTTTTAAAATTTTTTTTTAAGATTTTATTTATTTACTTGTCAGAGAGAGTGAGCACAGGCAGACAGAGTGGCAGGCAGAGGCAGAGGGAGAAGGAGGCTCCCTGCTGAGCAAGGAGCCCGATGTGGGACTCGATCCCAGGATGCTGGGATCATGACCTGAGCCGAAGGCAGCCACTTAACCAACTGAGCCACCCAGGCGTCCTGCAAAACTTTATTTAATCGGGATGCTAAATCCATAATGATAGTAGATAGGCTTTGTATTTAGAAATCTTATTTCCACTTCCTAAAAATTAT
This sequence comes from Taxidea taxus jeffersonii, assembly GCA_003697995.1. Taxonomy (NCBI): domain Eukaryota; kingdom Metazoa; phylum Chordata; class Mammalia; order Carnivora; family Mustelidae; genus Taxidea; species Taxidea taxus. The sequence goes on from ML103011.1 coordinate 16,111, forward strand.
CATAAGTAATATTTACAGAAAGCTAACTCTGTGTCAAGCACTCTTAAATTAATCTTTTCAGTGTTTTTATGATTTATTTAATCCTCACAATTTTATGTGGAATATACTATTATTACCTCCATGTTACAGAGGGAAACTGATAAAAACTCAGGAAACTGAGATGCTAGTCTCATGGTTAGGAAGAAGTGGAGTTAGGACTCAAATGGAGTGGTTTGATTTCAGAGATAAAATTTTCTAACACTCTGCACTCTTTTTAAAAAATATTTTATTTATTTATTTGACAAAGAAAGAGAGATCACAAGTAGAGCATCAGGCAGAGAGAGGCAGAAGCAGGCTCTCCACTGAGCAGAGAGCCCGATGCAGAGCTTGATCCCAGGACCATAAGATCATGACCCAAGCCGAAAGCAGAGGTTTAACCCACTGAGCCATCCAGGCACCCCAACACTCTGCAGGGTGCCACCCAGGCACCCTAAACACCCTTTATTAACAAAATACTCTAATGACATTAGGGCAAGTTCACCCATGACCCCTATAGGAGAACTAGCCACAGACTACAAGAAAGGTGCTTTACTTAGATTGGTGTCCACATAAAAAATCCAATCTCACTACAAAGAATTCTGGGTTTTTTTTTCCAAAAAAGTTGCTTAATATGACTTACTGAGAAAGGTTCTATTGTAAGGGTCAAAGTGGGATCTGTGAAACAGCCAACTTACTGTTGGAGATATTGTAGTCAAAAGCAACTGTGAGAGTGTAGGTTCTTGTTACAAGATATATTGCTGTATTCCAGGGCTTTCCTTATAGCCCACCTACGAAAACAAAACAGGACACTCAAGTAATGGCAGAGCAGGAACCCCTTGTTACAGAAAATGGTAACTGTATACTTGTTGTGCTTTAAAAGCTCTGCTTTGGGATGACCTGGATGTTATGAGCATGCACAGATCATTGTAATCCTTGGAATTTCTGCCTTAGAAAGAACACCGATTGAACCTATATAAAAGAAAACTCATCTGCAAGAAAGCCTTTGGGGTGATGATTGCAGAGAAAGGAGGAAAAACTCATGTACATACAGTGGAAGAAGGAATATAAGGACAAACTGATTCTGCAGGTGATGGCATTTTGAATATAGAAGTGATGTACTATCATGTAACCAGGGATGAATAAGTTTTTGTGTTTTGCTTTTTTTTTTTTTATTATTGTGTCACACTTGGTGAGAGCTGGAGGGAGACCTGCAAAATGACTCGGCATCCAGGGGCATGGTAATTGTACAGATATGTGTGTCTTTGTGTATATAGAATGGAAGAATGAATGGGGGAGCCAAAGTTAACATGAGCAGTTCCATATTAGAGGACACAAATAGTAAAAGGGATAAAATATGCTGTGTCATGAATGTGTTCTATTTTATTCACTTTCTCCTTTGGTTTGGTTTTTTAGTCATTAAAGTCATAAAATGTATTTCCATTAGCCTGACCTGAGAGACAATGTGCTATATTATCCTAGATTTATTTAATAACTGTGGTGTTAGTTTCATATATTTTTAGGGTATTGAAACATTACAATTTAATGTTTTATTTTACATCACAGCTACTATGAGCTAATTGCTAGAAATTTTCATGGTGAAGAACCACGGAGAGGCTGAAAAAGTCCAAAGACAAATCCACACTTAGATGCACATACCACATATCCTTGGATTCAAAGTGTAGTTTTATATTCTCACCATATTTAATTAGAATGAAGTAACATCAATAAATATTTATCCAGGATACAAGAATTAAATAAGTGCATTTAATTTTGTCATTATTTCCCAGGTAATCATGCAGATTAGACTTAATGACAAAGACTAATTGAGTACTACTTATAATTTCTAAAAATTAAAATTAAACAAAGATCATTTTCCCCTAATCGGGAAATAAGGGTGAAAAGCCAGAAAAATTTCCATGTTAGAAAGGCTGTGTAGGGGAGCCAGCAGGCATATTTGTGAGCACTTCACATTCACAATTGTAGTTTTAACCCTAGAGTGCCCATGTTTTCAGACAGAGTCCAATCCATTTCAAAAGCAAATGTATACACAACACAAATTATCATTTAAATGCAAAAAAATTTTCATTAGAACTTTATCTCCCCTTTTGGTGATGTGACAAGAAGTCTGTGATATGGATTAAAGGAAATGAAAATCCCTCTACAAGGCCAGCCAAAAACCTCTTTGCTTTCCAGTGTACTCATTTGGGTTACAATTTCTATTATGTTTCTGTTTTAGCATTACATTTGAGTTTCATCGTATCAAGTTCATTTACATCAGTATGAAAGTCAGTGTAATAATAGAATAAATTATTTTGAAATTAATGTTAAAATACTAAAGACTCCAAGACAGCTTTGATGATTAAAGTTGATTATAATGGCTAAATGTTGACAACATAATACATTCTCCAATTATTTCTCTGAATATTGCATCTAGTGATACATTTCTTTAACTTCTTGAATTATTCTTTGTGTTGAAAAAAAAAAGCATCTCTGAATATGTGACCATAATCTGGTGTGGGCAAAGCATTATTTAATTTATTGGTTTACTAAAACCAATAGATTAAATAATGTGGATAACTAAATAATTTAGGTAATAATTTATAATTAATTATAAAAATAATGATGTTTTTATTAAGATATGTCAGAGAATAAATTTGTAACTCAGAGAATAGTGTAGTTGTAGAGTGTAGAGTAATGCATAGAAATATCTAACTCAAACTATTGCCAAGAATAGGAATTATTTACGTATCATATCCATTTTGGGGCTAAAAATGGATGGTAGGAGAACATTGTATGTAACTTTGATCTGTTTGTTTCACAAGATTAGTCATTATGCCTTATTGACCATATTCACCATATCATAGAGATGAAGGGCATAGCACTACTGGTCAGGGAAAATTGTACCTGAAAATTCAGAATGTTAGGTGATGAGAGATAAGCACATGGAATTGTGGGGAAAAAAGATGTCAGTATTACCAATGGTGAGAGCCAAGGAAGAGTTCACATTGTTGTGCCTGGAAGAGTCATAGTAACTAGGTACATGGGCAGGAATTCCAGGTAAAACATGTCGGTGGTCAGAGCTCTACCAATTTTATAAACTTACAAGAACTAGCACATAGGATGACTGTGGGACTATAAAAAGCCATGAAGCTGGAGAGATGATTAAGATGATTAAGAGGAATTCCAGGTAAAACATGTCGGTGGTCAGAGCTCTACCAATTTTATAAACTTACAAGAACTAGCACATAGGATGACTGTGGGACTATAAAAAGCCATGAAGCTGGAGAGAGTAAAGCTTTTGAATTTCATATTGGCCATAATATTAATCCACTAAAAGATTGAGGCATGAGAGTGATAGACACATGGTACATTTATAAGGATGGCTCTTTATAGTCCAATAGGACTTTCTGTGGTAATAAGTGGAAATGTTATGCCTACACTGTTTAATGTGGCAACTACTGCCTATATGTAGATATTTGAAATGTGGCTAGTGCTACCAAGAAACTGAATTTTTAGTTTTCTATAATTTTAAAGCTTTTAAATTAAAAATTAACTAGTTGTCATATCAAGCAGTGGAACTCTAGAAGTTGGGTTGACTTTATCCAAGGTTATCAATCAAAAGGCAATCCCAGAAATTTAGGTTTCTTTGCATGCACATTCATTTCCCCTTTAAAATCCTAAAAGCAAGAACTTAAAGAATGGTTTGTCTGGTCATTGCACCTGTTCTACCTTTCTTTCTCTTCTCTCTGAAATATCCTCCCTACTTAAACCAATCCTCGGGACTCTCAGCACTGAAGAGAGTGATAACAAGAAAAATAATATCTGTATATCATTACCTGGGGTTTGGAATTAACCATGCATTTGTAGGTTAATGCCCTGAAAAGTAAACTGATAAACCAATCTAACATTTGTTTTTAATTCATTTAAATATGTTGTTGAGCACTATTTCCCAAACCATGTGATAGAATTCTGAGGATGAAAGCAAAAGCAGGTCTGAACTCCATAATTCACAATCTAGCCAAGTAGGCAGATATACAAAGAGCTAATCATAATATAGTGAATGACATATGGTGATGGGCAATTTAAATAAAATGATCATCAGACTAGAAATATGGAAGTGCTTATCTGCATGAAGAAGTTAGGAAAAAATTGAGTCAGGAATTGACTAATGTTGAGATGAGAATTTCAAGGTGAATGAGGAAGAGGCGGGGAAAGGTAAAGGATATGAAGGTGGCAGGTGTGTAGGGGCAACTGCACAAGATAGGAAGCTGCCCGGAGCTGAAACAGCACAACTGTAGACATTAACATATGAAAATTAATCACTTGTTTTAAAAACTACATATAAACTTTTTTGTCCAGGAAATAGGATGGAGACCAGTGTTGAAACTAAAAAGCCATACACTGTGTGGAAGTGAGTGGGAGCCAATAATTTCTTTTAAAGAATTTGTAACTAAGGGGATCTCAGTCAGTCCAGTGCCCAACTGTTGATCTCAGGGTCATGGAATTGAGCCCCCACGGGGAAATCTGTACTCAGTGGGGAGTGCACTTGAGATTCTCTCTCCCCCTCTTGGCTTACCACACCCTCCCCAAAAGAATGATATAACTTAAATTTGGATTTTTAAGGATCTGGCAGCATTGAAAAATGATGATAAATGATTAAGATTGAAGTAGGACATTCAAACCTGAATATGATTGGACCTATTTTTGAGATGTTCAAATTTGAAAATGTTGAATGTTGAGGTCCACAACTAAGGCCACTAAGACCTTCCAGTCCAGAAATTATGTCAATTTTTTTTACATGTAATATGTGTTTTTCTGGCTCATCAACTCTTCCACACTCTTCTCCCCAAAGGCTTTAAAACTCCACAGCTGTCTGCCTGCTAGCTACAGAGTAGAGACCCACTGGATTAGCACATAAGGATGATGGAGAAGACAAGATGACTCCAGGCTTTGGGGTTGGAAACTGCTGGAAGTTGATACTACTAATGAGATAGGGAAGGTGTGGAGTGTGCTGAGATTTTGGAGGGTGGGAATGGATTCTGAGCCATTCTTCCTTCCAGCTACTCCTTATCTTTTCATTGAGGGACAGTAAGAACTACTCACCCTCTTACCAAGTGTCCTGCAGCTCCACTGAGTTTAATTCCTGTGAGGCGATTACCATTACTATACATCCATCTGGTGAGAAATCACTATCTTTCCTCTCTTAGAGCAACTTCAAGCTGCACGAAGGAAATTGTTTAGACACACCATAGTTTATTTGTACAGAAAATACTTTAGCATATCTGACAGAGAAGTTTAGCTTAGAGATTTTCTTTCCAAGTCACTTTGGTCCAGGAAAGTATGTGTAAACCAGTTAATAGCCCATGAGATTTTTTGCAGGAATGGAAAATGCACTAAGGATGGATTTTTTAAAAATATGTATTTATTTGAGACTGAGAGACAGTGGGGGATGGGCAAAGGGAGAGAATTTTTAAGCAGACTCCCTGCTGAGTGTGAAGCCCAACGTAGGGCTCGATCTCACAATCCGTAAGATTAACCCTAACAAAAGAAAAAAAAAAAAAAAGATCATGACCTGAGCCAAAAACAAAAGTTGGACACTAAACCAGTTGAGCCACTCCAGGTGCCCCAAGGATTGATGTTTTTAGGGAAAAGAAAAGTCAGCTGTATATGTAGCTGGAATCACATGCTTTGAGTAATGCTATTTAATTTCCTGCACCTAAACATATTGCTAGTAGTTTCCTGTTGGCTTATTCCACTGAACTGAAACTACAGATGACTGAAATTTTGCAACTGATACCAGAACTCCAGAGGATTCTGCAAGATTCCTCTTCCTCTGACCACATTCATAGTTCATACATCACAATTCCCCATGGTTCCTTTGTCCCATTTGAATTTCATAACCAGTTACAAATTATTCTTCTTGGTATTGATGTATAACCCTATAGGCATGAACCTTCCCATTTGTGAGCATGAAATATAACCAGGCTTGGTCCCAGGACCCTGCTTATAAAGCCACTGCCTCCCACTCACACAGGACAGGAGAGCTGACTGTGACATGCTATCCCATGCTACAAAACCAATTGCTGCCTCCCCCCAGCTCATTTTGAACTGCTAAAACTTTGTATTTTCTATAATTGTATTTCAGATGAAACAAGATCATAAATTTTACACTGGATATGAGGCTTGGGCTACAGCATATACTGAATGTGTTCAGTGCCTTCAGGGATGTTCAGAAATAGTGACGGCATTTAAAAACTAGAGCAAAAGAAGAAGATAGCCCCCAAAGCCCAGAGCTATAGTATTGTTAACTTTTAAAGGAAAATACTATTAAAGAAAAGTTATTTAATGTAGCTTAAGATCCAGTGTAACATAATATGCTGATGAAGGTCAAAAGTCCAAGAGAAAGCCCTCAAGTGTCCTCTCAGCTTTACCAGGGAATACTGATAGGGCATCACCCCAGCAATCTCATGCAGTTCTAATTAACTGCCTGGTTGGCTGCCTTGAATGTCTGTGGTTTCTTTACTTTTCCTCTGTGCCTGGGCTCCTCTTAGACCACCTCTCCTGGCCTATGATTCCAGCTGCTTTTGTCATACTTTGCCACTCAGAGCACTTCTAAGGAAGCCATATCAGCGTGAGGCCAGTTATCTTGATTTGCTGCCCCTATGCCATAGGGCCTCACAGTACAAAAATGTCCAATATGCTGGTTTCCTGGAGATATAGATGTGATTGTAGATGAATAAGTGTATATTGATGAGAAATGGGGAAGAATACCTCTCACCCTTGAAGACATCCACCATCTCTTCTGTCATAATGTATCAGATACTGACCATCATATCAGATACTGTATTCAGTATCTGTATTCATACTGTACTATCCACATTCATTCAGTACTGTATCATATCAGTATTCAGATACTGAGACTGCAACCTTGGTCTCAGTATCTGAAGAACTTCTATGAAATGGCTCTCTTCATTTAATTTTTAGTCTCCTTTCCTCTCCAATGATCTACGCTTGAGTCCAGTTGGGAAGTTGCCCACTGCAAGTAGGAGATGCCAAGACCTATTCACCCCCCTCTTCTGTCAATCATGGCTTCTTACCAGAATATGTCCTGACATTGGCTTCCTCTTGGATGAGGAATGTGCCTTCAAGTAGCAGGAGGAGAGGGAGAGTGGCCCTATCTGACATGTGTCACCAGGCAGAAGAGATCTGAAGCCCAGCAGTGAACAAAGGACCTTAATTACTCAGGAAAAGAGCAGTGCAGACGAATAAATCATCTCTTCACAGCCAAGAGCATATTTCAACATAAATATCAGCTATTTGAATTGAATATGGGATTTTAAAACTATAATTAAAATATCATTGAGTAGATTGTATATAATCTTTTTAAATAGCATGTGTTAAATGTAGTCTAAACTGATAAAAATATGATCAATGTAATTGGACTTTAGTTGATAAAAGTAATTTTATTCCCACATGCTTGAGATTAGTTTGCTGCCAAAATTAATCAGATGATTAAAGAAAATTCTGAAAACAATCTCTAAATGGTCACAACACCTTTAACTTTTCATCATTGCCTTCCTTAGGTAGTTAGAATGGAATAGTGGGAACATAGAGGCTGGGGTAGTACTGAGCCAGTCCTCCTTGAACTCAATTTCCACCTTTGACATTTTCTGACTATAAATATTTTCAAACTTAAGCTCAAATTCCTTCATTGATAAATTGGGAAACTAATCCTAACCTCATAAGGCTTTGGTTAACATAATAAAATAATAAAAATTAATGTAAGTTACTTAGCTCTGTGTCAAATAGTTAGTAGCTGCTCAATAATAATAATGCCGTTACCATACTTAAAATCAATGTATGATATCCAACCCTTGGTCTAGATTCTCAATTTTCATTCAGCGTGTATTCAAATATATGTGTTCAGTTTACATAATGTATCAGATACTGACCATCATATCAGATACTGTTTTTCAGAATATAATCTGATCTAATAATAACAAAAATAACAATAAAATTAGAAAGAAAGAAAGAGAAGGATAATGAGAGCTGTGTAACATTTTTTGGCTTTTGCTATAATCTCTCATAATCAAATTAAGTTTTCATAAGACATTACAAAGAGAACATCCATAGGCCTCTACTTTAAAAGTAAAGATACTGAGCCTACAACTGCCTGAATTACCTTCCCATAGTCATACAAGAGGAAAGAAACTTCAAAAAGACCTCCATTGATCACATAAGTTCTCAAATCTTTGTATGGGAAACAGAGAATAAATAAATACTTGAAAGAAATATATATCTATATACATACAAAATAAATTCTTGCAAAACAGATACACAATGGCAGTTTTCTCTCCCATTTTGTAAAATTGAGGGTGTATGTTCTCTTGCTACTCTGGAATACCACTCCATCTTCTAAAACACAGGGTCATGCATTCTGCACACTCAAGTCATCACACACTGTGTGAACTTGGCACTCATACACGTGCCTCACAATCCACAACAGGTTTTCAAAGAATATGTCACTATGTCTTCTCTTGTTCATCTCTTCACTTAGGATTTGCAACTTTGGAATTATATGTGTGGATGCTATAACATTCACCTTGCCATCACTGAGAATATAGTGATATCACAGAAGCCAAAAATTAAACTAAAAGAAGGTATGAAGCAGTTGTATTTGGAGACCTGAATCTCATGTTCTAGAAAGATCTCAGGGTTAGCAAGCATATCACTAACGACTGGTTCCCATTCCATCTGAACTTAAATAATAGCTTTGAGTTTAACACCAAGGCAGGAACTTCTTAGATGATTAGGATTCGTAGACAAGGTTTCATCCATTTTTGACTCAGACACAGGGAGGAATCATCAAGAATGCCTGCTAACTTAGAGAAGCATGAGACGATGCAAGAACACTCTGAAGGAGCTGAGCAATGGACTTCCGGTCAGTGCTGGATGCCGCTGCACGGGCTGCAGTGGACAATGCTGGAGTGGATAGCTGAGAGCAGGGCTGATGAATACAGCCTCCACTCCACTGAAGAACCTGAGATACCCACATGATCAGTACATGAAATCATATAAGATAAATAATACTCCAGGAAATGATTTCATAACTGTTGTTCCAAAGCTCATCTATATAGAAAAATTATAGAAGACTCAGTCTTTGTCATAGTTGTGAAAAGATAACCATGGGTTTGTGAAGAACCTCCCACATTGGAGAGTTAGTTAGAAATTTCCACTATATTAAATTTACAAGTTGTATTCCTGTCAAGTAATTATTGGGATGAAGAAAAAGAAGGAAAGCTCCCTAATGCATGCCATTGTCTTCTGGATAAGAAGTTGATCACACTGCATAGGCTATTTTTGTAGAATCAGTGACAGTGTTAAAAATCAATAAATCTCAATCTTCTCATTCATTCTCAGAGTAACAGGAATGCCTCCCATTACTCCCTCTCAGGTCAATGTGTCAGCGAAATGGTGGGAGACTATGAAAAAGGAAGTGGGAAAAGAGCCACTAGACATACCCATCTTTTGTCAAGGACTAGAACAGGCAGGTCAGACAATGGCGTCTTAGTGTAACTCAGCCTTTGTCATGAATTCTTACTCATCATGATATGAAATGGAACAGGAAGGACAAATTGGGAAGTTTGCAGTTTGTTGTTGAAGTATTTTAATGTTCATTTCTCTCTATCCTCTTCTGTCTTATCAAAGAGACTAGTCACTCGGGGCCTGGATAACCACAGGCAACTAACTAGAGGGTGAGACTGAGAATGAGGTTCTCCCTGAGGACAGAATATGGAGTGGTCAGGGAGGAGGGAGCTGGATGAAGAAAACAGAAGGGCGGGTACCATCAAGGTGAATATGGAATCCAGAACGATCAGCATTCATTGTTCATAGTACGGGTAAGCCCTTGGTAGCAGGAAACAGATAAATGACTGAGTTGTCCCAGAGGAAGAGCACAGCACAAGGCAGGCAGAGAGAGGAGGACGTTTGATGAGTGGGTAGCCAGTCTTGGGATCCAAGAAACAAACCTGCATCCCGAGCTCTGGGCAAAGAGAAGATGAGGCAGTTGGAGACCAGCCCCTGTAAGACACAGACCACCAAGAAAAGAGATCAGAACGAGAGAGCAAGACAAAACGCAGTGCTTGAAAACAGACACACAAATGTGATTGTGGCTGGGCTGCAGAGGTGTAAGGGGGAGCTTTCTGAGTGATTCTGTGAGGTGTAAGGGAGAGAGGTGGTCACACCCACTGCCCCTGGGGGTGGCTTCTGGACAAATCCAAGGTGTCTGACCATGTTGTGTGGCCTAGCCTATTAGCGAACCCAAAAAAGAATTGCTGAAGATACAAAACCACAACAGGATACAGCAAATCTGAGGGAGAAGGGTGGAATGAGTGAGACTTATAACTGATAACAGGCAGTAGAAGTAGAACGCAGTGAGTTTTGAGGACAGGGTCCTTAGGGATGCAGTTTTAGACAAAGGAAAAACAGAGGGATAGGACTATGAGCTGCAGAGCTGGATATCCTTCTTGCCCTTTAGGTACCCGATCATCTTTTGCTGTCTGCAATTTCCCAGTCCAGGGGCCAGCGCCTCAGAGAACTGGGTATGGGACATGGGACTCCATCCTTCGTTAAAGTGACACGCAGAGCAGTAACTAAACTCTGAAAGGAGATGAGTTCATTTAGCAAATGGAACAATAGTATGTAGTTTACATGGCTCTCTACAAGACTAGCATTCCTAAACCACATTTTAAATTCTAAGTTACTATGTGAATGTTACTATGTGAATTGTTTTGTATTAGGTATAATTTTGCAGAGGATTTGAGCACTTGCAGCACAAGTTCCAGGAAAAAAAAAAATGCAGTAAGGTGACATTTAAGAATCCCTCCATTCTGAGAACCTGGTCCTTTCCCTACTGAGAAACTATTCCAAGTCTGGCAGGTGTCACATACAGAAGATGACCTGGCAGCCTCTAAGGCATAAGTTGCTTCCCTGCCAACTGCCCTTGTGTAGGTGCTGGTGCCATCAAGCCAGTTCCAGGGTTCAGGGAGCAGAGCCCCCCTCCATGTGCACCTCATAGCTATGGAAGCCCACACACAAGTAGTGGGAGCTGAAAAAGAAGCCAGAAATCAAGGTGAACTCACAGAGGTGAAAAGCAGCAAACCGAAAAAAGTAAATCATGTCTCTTCTAGAACCGTGAGGAACACAGTTCATTTATTTTATCTCCGATTCCTTTAACCAGGTGCTCCGTAGGTGACATCACAGAGCAAGACCTCAGGGAGGAATCCAAATGCAACTATGTGCATTGCCAAATAAAAGAATACTGGGGCTCACAAGGGCAATGGGTCAGAATCAGTTTACAGGGAAAACTGAGAGAAAAGGAAAGGATTTTCTTCCTTTGATGTTAAAGAAAGTTTTCAAACCAGAGTTCCTCAAACTTTAATGTGCCTGCAGGCCACCTGGGACCTTATCCAAATGCAGATTCAGATTCTACCAAGTTTGGGAGTGGGGAGTGGGATACAGCATTTCAACAAGCTCCCAGGTGAGGCCAGTGTTGTAGGTGCCTTGACATCATGCTGAGTAGGAAGGAATAGATAATTAGGACTGCGGATTTGAAAATGACTTTCATGACTTCCACGTACAGGTGAGAGAAGATTGATACAAAGGAGAAACAAGATATATCTTATACAATAAAAGACCTTTGGTATCAAAATATGTTTGGAGAATATTTGATGTTCTCTTATGAGAGAACCCTCTTTTGAAAATGTTCACAATTCATCTGTGAAGTCAAGGCCCACGTACACATGAACACACGAGAATGTAAACTGTGTACCTGGGGTACAAATTAATGCAATGCATGGCGCTTTTTCCTCAGTATCCTCATCTGTTGAAGGAACAAAACAATAGAATCATTGTTTGTTTTAACATTGATACCTATGTGAGCGGCTATCACATATAATATGCTCTATGGAAATGGTTACCATTGTTGATAATGGTGGTAACATACCAGTGGACTTTGAAAGAATTTCTCTTATAAATTCTCAATTCTTTTTTAAGATTTTATTTATTTATTTGACAGAGGGAGAGGGATCACAGGTAGGCAGAGAGGCAGGCAGAGAGAGAGGGTGGTAGGAGGCTCCCCACTGAGCAGAGAGCCCAATGCGGGGCTCAATCCCAGAACCCTGATATCAGAAGCTGAAGACAGAGGCGTAACCCACTGAGCTACCCAGGTGCTCCCTCCTCAATTCTTTTTAATCTTATCATAGCATTCCCATTAAAAATCAACTATTTTCTTTAAAAATTTTAAAGAACATAAAAGAGGGTATTAACTAAAATATTTAAAATTATGCTTAATCCAATTGTGAAGAGATATATCTTTAACATTCACTTTTGTGAATATCCATGCAATATTTGTGTATATTCTTATATACATATGTAGTAATGTTTATGTAATATAATATGTTACATGATATATATGTGTGTGTTTAAGATTCAGGCTATCATGCATATGTTGTACCTTAACATACTCAGAGAAATATACAGTAAAAATCCTATACTATAAAAAAAGCATTTTTACCATTGATTTTAATTGTTCCTTTCCTACATATTCCATAATTTATTAATTCGTTCACTTATTATTTTACCAGATATTCAAGGGCATACCTGTTAATTTTTTTATATTAAAGTAGCATTATAAAGACTATTCTTGCAAATATTTGTGCACCTTGTGGTTATGTTATGACTTCAGAAAAAATGCTGGAAATAAGAGAATGCACATTTTTAAAGGTTTCTGATACACGTTTTCAAATTAGCCTGCAGTTTTGCCTCTGTCCTCTCCCACAAGCAGTGGGTACACAGCAGGTGGGGGGAGTAGAAGGAGGAGGAGGTCATCGAGGGAATGGGGAGGTGGGTTGCACAGGGCTTGGAGGTCATGTTAAGGGCTTTCACTCTCACCCTAAACAAGATGGGCAGCCTAGGAGGTTGATAAGCAATCATCTGATTTATTTAAGTGTTAAAGGAATCAAGAGCCAAAGCAGAAAGACTAGGAAGGAACCAGTAAGTTGGCTGAGAGAGGGCCAAGGCTGTTGCATGGAGATGATGGGTAGACTTTGTATTCTGGTTACTATGAGAAAGCAATGGCAAGAGGGTTGTTGAATATGTGAGGGACAGCAATTGTTAATGATGACATCAATGTTCTCAACCTGAGAAAATGGGAAGAGAGTTGTATCATTTCCTGAGTCGGGGAAGCCAGTGAATAGACCGAGTTTCCTGGGAGAAAGATGAGCCGTTCAATCTAACGAGTCTGGTTTGAGGTGTTTTTCAGACACTAAGTAGCCAGTAGAAGAAAAGACTGAGACTGTAATTTTTAATCTGCCCTGGTCTTCATTTCCTTCTTGAGTTACAAGTATTCTTTTTCCCAAAGTGCTTTACTTCTAAAAACTAATTCACTTCTCTTTTATTTTTTTTGAAGATTTTTATTTATTTATTTGACAGACAGAGATCACAAGTAGGCAGAGAGGCAGGCAGAGGGAGAGGAGGAAGCAGGCTCCCCACAGAGCAGAGAGCCTGATGCGGGACTCGATCCCAGGACCCTGGGATCATGACCCAAGCTGAAGGCAGAGGCTTTAACCCACTGAGCCACCCAGGTGCCCCTCACTTCTCTTTTATTAATACAAATTCATACACAGAATTATCTTCTGTTTAACCTTTGTACGCATAGTGAGATTTTCATTTATTAGAAAGTTGTAACTTGTCTTCTTTTTTCTTGATGAAGCTAGTTAACAATGGGATGTGTTCTTACTTGTCTTCATAAGTAGGTCTTGATATTGTTATTTAATCTTTACCATTTTCTGTTTATGATCTCCTTAATTTTGTCTCCATATTTCTTAATTTATCTGTTCTATGTCTCTTATTCTTCTGCCAACTTTTTACATTAAATACTTAGTAAACTTATTTTCGCTTATAAGTAAAACTATCTAAGGCAGTGAATTTGTGCCCAATAAAAGCTTTGGCAAGAAGTCAGACATTTTTTATGCATAAGGTTCTTATTTTTGTATTTTGTACTTTTTTGTACTTGTGTCTAATTTATCCTTTGACTAGGCATTTATTCAAGAGATTGTATTTTACTCTTTACAAATGTCCAAGTTGTTTGATTTTTGTGTTATGGTTTGTTATTAATTTCTCTTTCAGGCCATAATATATAGGCTAGAAAAATTCTGCATTTTGCATTGCTAGGTTTTATATGTTTGGGGTGTATTTTTGAGAAGAAGGCACATTAGCCGATGTGAGACCAGACACAACACCATGCATTACATCAGCTTCATTAATGTTACCTTGAAATTAAAAGGTGCTTCCTTTTCTGGTACAAATGATGATCTTTTTTTAATCTACCTAATCTCTGCTCGGATTCTGCTCGATGACATCCCTGAGACTGGTCATCAGAATTAGAATGGAGAGATGGGGTTTTTTGAAACCTACGTGAAAGTCACCATTTAGCCTTGAAGCTCTACACATTTTAGAAATAAGACACAAGAACTGAAAAGAGATGATAGTTCTAGAACATCAGGGAAGAGAGCAAAATGTGGGAAGAAAGGCAGTGGAGAACCAGGCGGTGTGTTTGAAGTATAAGTCAGATTAAAATGGAAATCGTAAGGCCACACAGAAAATGTTCAATGGTTCAGGTCATTCACGATTTCTTTATTTTTCCTTTTTACAATCATTTACTGTATTATCTATATGCCAGACATGCTATAAGATTTGCGGTAATTAAAAATAAATAAAATTTAAAATTTGGGTTGAATGAGACCATTAATCTGTGCACAGCAAAACACTCAAATGGTTATTGTTACTATTACTACTGTCTTTTAATCTGTGGATATTTGGAGAAGCAGAAATTATTTTCAGCCTCAGGTTAAAATAGGGGGGGCGGGCAGGTGGGAGAGAAGAAATCAGTTAAGTTTTCATGGAAGAAGTTTACTTTGAGTTGTACTTCCAAAGAAGGAAACGGCCTGTTTAGACTTCATACCTGTTCCACTGTGTGTGTACAACCATCACTGGCTTCTCCGTCCTGCTTTGTCGATGGGACAGACCCCAGTAGGTGTTGATCAAACTCACTGATTCACTGTCCTTTCTGTCCCTTAGGTTGAGCCTCCTCTTACTTGGCTTAATCTGTTGGTGATTTATTCCTTGAAATGAGCAGCGAGTGAATGAGACCTCAATCAACAATCAACCATAAAGACTATTCCTGCCCTGCATGTTAAATAGACACATTTTAATGAAGGAGAATTAAGAAGATTCAGGTAGCATTTTAAAAGGAACTGGAAACCCAGTCAAATAAGGATTATACTCAGGCAAAAACGTCTTGCATCACAGTCTTTTATAGGCAGTTAGTGACTAGCTGGAGAGATTGAAGGCCTCACACGCCATATGGCGAGATAAATATGGCTTACTTTTAAAATTGCATTTGTGTCACACAATTAAACATTAGAACTATGCACTCCTAAAGATTCAGCTGCAAAACTTGAAGTTTTTGCAAGTTTCATTGTAACCACTTTGGAGATTTTTGAAGACATAAAATCTATCATTAGAAGCAGAATATCTAAGTCACCAGGAAACTATTTTTAAAAAGATGTAAAAAAAAAAAAAAAACAACTTGTAACTCAAGCCACAGAGGAGCTCAAATATAACCAATATTCAGTCCAAGCTACATTGCCCCAACGGGCAGAAGGCATTGATGAATATGTCTCCTGGGAGCCCAGCAGAGGGAGGAAGAATTCCAGGAGCTGACTTGTCCAGACAGGGAATTACTCCATGTGTGATGGTTGCGTTCAGAGCCTAACAGGAGTTTCAGCAGAACTGAAGTCAGGCCAGTGCGTGTTGACACCATTTTGCTACAGAAGCAAAACCCAAATTGGCTTAATCAGTACAATGAATCTGGCTTCTCACAGATATCATAACAAATCTAGGGTCCAAAAAGGAACATTGGTATTTGGTTTTTATAAATTACCCCTACTGAATTTGGAAAAGAAAAAATACAATAATTGTTTCGTTACATGTTTTAAAAAGTTTATATTTTTTTGTTTAAAGGTTTTATTTATGTATTTGAAAGTGAGAATGAGAGAGAGAGCACAGAGGGACAGAGGGACAGAGGGAAAGTGAGCAGGAGAAGCAGACTCCCGGCTGAGCAGGGAGCCCGATGCGGGGCTTGATCTAAGGACCCTGAGATCAGGACCTCAGCCAAAGGCAGACACGTAACTGACAGAGCCACCCAGGCACCCTTAAAGTTTATACATTTTTTTAATCTAAAAATTTTTTGTAATTGTCTTAAGAAAAAGAAAATCCCTCTCATGTTTCTCTGCCTCAGTTCCAAAAGTTGAAAATAACTAAAGACTGCAAAAAGTACCATTTCATCAATAGTGCCAAAGCAGAAACCTGGAGAAAAGCTCTCAGAGAAAAACACTGTGACTTTGTTGTCTTTTTTACAGTCATTCTTATTATTACAATGACTGGAGTGTTGTGTTTGTTTTTTTTCTAATAAAATGGAGGTATGATCTCAATAGTCCAGGGTAATGGCTAATTCAAATAACATGTAATAGTATCTTCCATCTGATGAGCATTTAATATGTGCTAAGTGCTTTATTAAACTATTTTGCTTAACTTTGATAATCATCATATTAGATGGGTATCATTTATCCTGATTTTATAGTTTGAAAACTTGAGACTTAGAAAGATCAAGTCAGTTGTTCAACATAAGATTAAGTCATTGGCTGGAAAGTAGCTGCGTCAGCATTTTACCCAGGCAATCTCCTGAAGCAGCTGCTTTTAATAACTAAGTCCAATGTCCAAAACAAACAAAGGCAGAATTTATAACAGCCAAGGTCAACACACAAATCAAGTGTAAGCTAACCTATATATCCTACATTTCTGTGTAGGATTCCAGAAGCAAAGTCATATATGCCATATGCATCACAAATATAAAAATACGGCAAGGGTATACAAAATATACAAAGAGTTCACCATTTAATGTGGATTAACTAAATCAAATATACCAATCAAAAATACCCTAAGACCTCAGAGAATCTCCTTGTGTTTTGAGATGTAAGTACTTGGGTTTAAAGCCTGGAGTCCCTCAACTGTCCTTTTCCACAGTGTGTGTGCATGTGTAAGTTCCGGTTTTGATACTTGCAAAGAAAAAAGGCAGGATCTGTTGAGAGTTCAGGCTAAATTCATATGGATGCTAGCAAGAATGGCCACTTAGTCTTTATGGCCTCTCCAGAGGTTCCATATGAATCTTCCAGGTTAAAACACCAAGTGACCCCTTGCCGGTTCCTGTCTCCCATCTACAACTTGGCAGGTGAGCGTCTAAAAGGACACTTGTTTCCTCCTTAGAGTCCAAAACGTTGCCAATGCTATTGATAATGTTACTTAGAATCTACTTAGAAGACAAAAACACATAATTCCCTTGTAAATTAAAACCATCTACAACTCATTTAGAAGCATTACTTTTGGACATATGAGAACTCACCTGGTTCTTCATTTCCAACCACATCTTCCTTTTGGACCTGTCATTGTTGGGGTTAATGTAGAGCAGGAACTCAGCCATAATATCTGGCTGCTAAAAGTAACAGGGAGGCCGCTGGAAAGTTTCAGAGAAGGGCGTGGGCCTTTGGAAGGAGGCCTGCAGGACCACTCCACGGTAGAAATGTAGCAGGGAGTTGCCTTCCTGAAGCTTTTTTAACCCAAACAGACACCCTGTGATCGAGGAAATGTATGCATTGTCTCCGAGGCTGTTTAGTAGAATATGCAGATTAGCATATCTTATCTTTCGCATAAACTGATCCTCCTAGTTTCAGTAAGACCCCTTGTCATCCATTCTGTGCTTGAGAAACAGTGATAAGGATTTGTCAAGGACCAATAAAAGCAGGAGCAAAGAGAAGAAAAGGGTCTTCACTTCCGAGTGTTGACCCTCTTACCTTCTCCACTCTTCCATAGCAAAGTTTGGAGTAATCTTTCATTTGTCGGTTCAGGGATTGCTGGCTATTCCAGGCATGTCATGTCTTTAAAAAATCTTAATCCTCAGGGGCTCCTGGGTGGTTCAGTGGGTTAAAGCCTCTGCCTTTGGCTCAGGTCATGCTCCCAGGGTCCTGGGATCTAGCCCCACATCGGGTTCTCTGCTCAGCGGGGAGCCTGCTTCCCCCTCTCTCTCTGCCTGCCTCTCTGCCTACTTGTGATCTCTGTCTATCAAATACATAAATAAAATCTTAAAAAAAAAAAATAGAAAAAAAATCTTAATCCTGGGGTGCCTGGGTGGCTTAATGGGTTAAGCAATTGACTTTGGCCCAGGTCATGATCCTGGAGTCCCAGGATTGAGTCCTGCATTGGACTCCCTTCTCAGCAGGGAGTCTGCTTCTCCCTCTGACCTACCACCCCCCATCATGCTCTCTCTCTCATTCTCTCGGCCTCAAATAAATAAAATCTTAAAAAAATAAATAAAACTTAAAATAAATCTTAATCTTGACATCTTCTGTTTTCTATGGACTCTGAACAGACTTGATCAACCTGTGTCATTTTAACTGGCATTCCTAATCTATTTCCTGCTTGCTTTCAGTGGAGCACCAGGGCAGGCCCTGGCCCACCGGAGGCCCCTCCCTCAGCCCTTTCATACCACCCATACCCTAATATAATTTTATTTCCCTTCCACTGTTGCCCGTATGGCACATCCACCATGAGACTTCAGAAACTAAAGAATCACCATGGTGGCAGGAAGCATTAAAACCCATATATGAAAAACTGTACCTGGTAATGGGGTGAAGAGAGGTTATGCAATTCAGGATCTCAGATGTACTTGAATTCCACCACTGACTTCTGCAATTCTCAAAGAAACTTTCTACTCTCATAGACCTCACAGTTTGCTTATACTTACACCCAAAAGGCAGCCACTTGGATATGAGGTGTGTGCTCTGGAATTTAACAGAAGGAATGGGGTGGACAGAGCTACTACATGATATGACCGTAGATAGATAAAAAGAGAAACCCAAAAATATTAGAGCACAAGCACTGGAAAGAAGAGATTGCCCAAGGCCGGCCCAGCTATTGTTTCAAAGACTAGAAACTTGATTTTATATCTGACAGAGCTTGCTGAGTAGCAATTATGCCTTTGCTAGAATTGTGTAAATAGTTTGTGGTTTACTGATGTTGCCAGAGTTAAAAATTCAGCATACCCTTCATTCTGAACCCCTCACACAGAGGATTTTATATATCTTCTGTGTTTACACACAGAAGACCATATTAATTACATATTAAGACCATATTAATTACATATTAAGACCATCATACTTGGGGCAGACTCCATGAGGGAATCAACAGGGAGCCACATTCCCTCTCTTATCCCTACAACACCAAATATCCGGGTTCTTGACTATTTTGAGAACAAAGAAAAGTAAAATCAACTTTGCAATTAAGCCTAATTTCTCATTCTCATCAATTGTCAAACACAGACCAGTCTCTTCCGTTTAGCTATTTATCTCCTTTTCCTCTTGTAGTTCCTACCCAAAGTAAATAAAATAATAAATTTCATTATATAAAATAAGTAGGAATTGGGAAGTAAACCTGATAGCTTGTACATTTTTAACTATAAAAGGAAAGCAACTGTGTTAGTTATTTTCTAAAGTTCAGGCTCCCTCCATCCCTCACTCCTCTTGAGTCTAGAGCCCCAGAGGTAGAATTAAATCAGGGCACTATCCCAAAGTCGCATTATGGGTTTAGCTGTCAGAATTTGGCTTTCTGAATGGCTTCGATTCAAATCTCAGATATAGCATTACTGAATCCTCAAAGATCCAAATACCTCATTCTTTTCCTATGGTTGGCCAGTGGCCAATGGTCTCTACAGATAAGCTTTATTGGCTGGTAGTGTGAAGGTAGTACTCAGAGCCACAGACTTGCTCACAGTAAGAATAAAAAGGGACCTTATAAATCACTGTAATTAAAAGTATGATCCACAGTTATCTGCAGCAGAATTCAGAAAGGAGGTTTGCAAGGATGAGAATTACTGGGCTCCCTCAAAAGCCTGAATCAAAACAGCTAGAAAAATTTCTGAGCATCAGTATTTGAAGATATTCCTTGGGGTGCCTGGGTGGCTCAGTGGGTTCAAGCCTCTGCCTTTGGCTCAGGTCATGATCCCAGGGTTCTGGGATGGAGCCCTTAATCGGGCTCTCCGCTCAGCAGGGAGCCTGCTTCCCTTCCTCTCTCTGCCTGTCTCTGTGCCTACTTGTGATCTCAGTCAAATAAATAAATAAAATCTTTAAAAAAAAAAGAAAATATTCCTCACTAATTTTTAATACTGGAAATCCTCAAATCACTATTATAAGTCCTCTCATACTTCAGATAATATCTGAGCATATGTGCACAGACACAGCGGACATACGTAAACATGTAAATATATTTATTTTCCCTTTTGTAGTTAAAGTAAATTAAACTATGCCACATTTTTGTTTCAACCATGACTATAAATTCTGTGTTATGTATGTTTATGTGCGCTCTGCACTAGAATGATGTGATGGTTTTCTAAATTATTAGTGAATTCCCAGACCCTGAACGGAGTGTTCAGGAGGTGTGATTTCCACTGCTAGCTTTACCACTTACTTTCTGAGTGACATCAGATATCATTGTCCTCATTCTAAAATGAGGGATTGGTTATCTTTGAGAACTTGATCAGTTCCAAAATTAGGTAACCGTACTGAACGGTTTGAAATCTGGGGAGCTATGTGGTTAAGAGACAGATTGTGAGACAAATGGCAGCCATCCAGTCATGTGCTCTCGACAGAACACTAGGAAGAACTGCAATCTCATCTGCCTAATTAATTCTCTAATTTGATTAAAGAGTACATTCGATTTGATTTGCAAAGGGCACTGGCATAGACCTTATCAATGGTTCTAAAATGCATGGTCTCCAAACACCCAGAAGGCAAGAGTTCCCTATACTGAGATCAGAGTTTTCCCAAGAAGCAGAGAAGTTCGATGCTTAGGTGGCTGGTTTTGATTTCAGAAAAATATATTAAATTCAAAGATATGGACATATAAATATCAGGTGGTGCAGTGGCAGCTTAACTCTAGTCAGAAGCTATAGAGAAGGTAAGTGATTAAGAGTGACACATAAACCACAACCGGATAAGCTTTGTTCTCCTATAAAGCTGACAAGTCCACCAAGAGTTGTACAGGCATGCTAAAGCAGTCCATTAAGCTACCACAAAGGAAATGCATTCAAATAGAACTCTTCTACGATTGTTTATGTGAATGCTTGGGAGATTTGAATTGTTCCTCATGGTAGTTGCTCTTAGCAAGTCAATAAATTGGAATGAAGATATATACTTGCCATTTAAGACACTTCCCATCTCACACTCACGTTTGACAACAGATTTTCATTTTTTAGATGTGTTAAATTTAGGATGAGAATGGATTGAAATATCATATATTGAACACAAGAGTCAGAAACAGGACTGAAAAGTCCCGCCAAGAGTGCCAGGCATTGCAGATAAGAGGAGTGTTAAGAACTGAGGCCAGATTTGGAACGTGACTCACGGGAATGTGTTAGCTTTCTTTTTGTTATTCAAGAATACAGATGCATATTGCTGAAGAAATTTTGGCTTTGAAGTGAAAAAAAAAGTAGCAGCAGAGATATTCAAGATATATAAGGTGCTCTTAGATGCATGATATACTTTCCTTTACGTAGCGGTGGATTTAAGGTATGTTTCATCCTACAGCCTAGTCAGATACTGCAATCTCAAGACAGTGAAATATTGGGTTTCATGAAACTAACTAAATTTGGGCTTTGGTTACATTTGCTCAGCACCTGGTTGCCAGCCTCAGCATAAAACCAGCTGGCAGCTGTTTTATTTTGTTGTTATTATTGTTGTTTTGTTTTGTAAGACTGTTATTTATTGTCCAAATTCTTCACGAATTTCCAGAAGCAGAAAAATTCCGACCAGTGAAAATGGAGGTGGTTTCTTGGGTTAATGAGAAATCTTACCTCTATCTGTGTAAGTAACTATTCCGTGGTGTTCTCCATCACATTGCTTTCCAAGGTTGTGAATGAGATTCTTCCTCTGTCTCCTCCTTCATCTGAAGATGTTCAGCAGACAACTCCAACTCCCCATGCCCCCCAGGTCAACACACCATCTTGCTTTATGGCTTAAGCTCCACCTGCCCATCTCGTGCAACAGACATGTCAGCTCAGGGGGTGACAGCAGCACCCCTGTTTTCTCCCACGCAAAGGGAATGACGACCCTTCTTGTGAAAGACTCCAGGATGATCTTGGTGTTCTCCCTGGGATTTTGTTCTGGAGGTGATTAAGAACACGTTTAGAATTTCAAGTGAGTGCTGTGAAATGTGTAAACCTGGCGATTCACAGACCTGTACCCATGGGGATAAAGAATACATTATATGTTTATTTAAAAAATTAAAAAAATAATTAAAAATTAAAAAAAAAAAGAATTTCAAGTGAAGCAGAGCACTTGAACTGAAACTAGACCTAACTAACAAATGGTTTTTAGGTGAAGAAAGTGTTTGAAATCTTTTTTCTTTATACTTTAAAAAATACCCACCCCTGGCTCAGATCCCAAGAATATTGTGCAGTAAATATGGTGTCCAGGTCTGTAATTCTTAAGATCTGATTATTGTAGAATAGTCCTAAGAGGGCTACTATTCAGCTGCCAAGCAGAGGAATGGACAGAAAAGAAAGCTATTTTCCTGCTCTGTGACGGAGGTCAATAACAGCAATGGGTCAGGCACTATGTAATACTTTTGTACCACACATTTATTAGATTTTAGTGCACCTTGATAAAATAAGTATTGTTAATTCTTTTGAATAGACTGAAAAAGAAAAAAAAACAGTAAATCATCTTTCCAAAATTTTACAATAAATGAATGGGACCAAGATTTCTACTAACTATGGTACAGTTTGTAAAATATTCTCACTAACCCAGAATTCTTTATTCTGATCCTGGAGGTAAACCACACACTCAGTCTATCACTAAAAGTACCTAAAGTCTGGAGATTATTTTCAATAGTCAAAACGCTACCAGAAAACTTATGCAACAGACAGATGACCACTGTGAGTTTTTTCTGAGCTGCAGGTGGAAGTCCAGGTTGTAGAATGATAAAAAATATTAAACAAAGTATTAATGTTATAGTTTACCCTATAAACAAATTAAAGAGCAGAATAAATTTATTCACATGTATTCATTAAGCATGTACTAAGCACTGGAATAGGTAGCATGGGTTGACAGGGGAGGAGCTCACGGTCCGCATCCCCAAGAAGCTTGGAGCATATCTTAAGAAGCTCACATCAATAAATAATCTCAATGCAATGATAATGTATTCAAATTGAGTTATGAACAGGGAACAATAAGGAGACAGCTCAAAGTATAATTAGTCAGCTGGAGAGGATAATAACATGCCAGGGAATTCTTCACAAAAGGAAAAAAAAATTGATTTGAATACTGAAAAATGACCAGGTTTTTAATCCCAAAGTGTGTGCTCATACCGAGGGTAGGGGCATGGAGGAATGAGAGTCTGTGCCTGTTTGGAAACAGTGCCTGTCATTTCTTGAGCTCAGCAACAAATGAGACCAGGAGTATGGGACAGGTTATGAGGTGCTTTGTGTGCTTACTTTTGGATTTGGAATTCTATTTTCCCAGACAGAGAGCACAAAGTTCTAGCTTTTGGGACTGAAGGTGCATTCCTTCTATTCAAGAGGATGCTTTTAAATCACTTGGCTACTCAGCACTCTGAGACCTACTACATTGTTTCAGCATTCCTCTTGTTCGTGTTACCTGTCGATCTGCCCGGCCCTCAAAGGCATTTTGCGTGTGCAGCCCCTGTTATGAGACATAGTGATCCATCAAACATGTTGCATCTAGAGTGACATAAGATCTGGATTAGTAAAAGCATTCCCGTGAAAGTATATTAAAACAAGCTTAAGATTCCAAAAGATAGATAATACGCACCTGAGCTACAATAATGGCAAAAGAGATAGATACAAGAAAAAAGAATCTGTGGTAGAATGGACAAGATATACTGATTAATCAAATGTTAGTAATTGTTGTGGGAAGAGGGAAATTGACAAATTTTGAAATTCCAGCTTCACAGGGTCATATGTGATTACACAAAGTAAAAAGAAAAAGTGGTAAATGACAATATTCCATTGTCATTAGTTGTTGATAAAGGGTTAACTGGGTATGGTTGGTGCAGTTAAACAATCTAATATCTTTGAAATTGTGCCATGGAGGCTGATAGGCAAAACATTGTTAAACCAGAAGTACCAATTAATTACTTTATTGGACCATTAAACATCTGGCTTGTCTTTGTTACTCAATAAACTTAAACAGTTCATTAAAAACCAATGAAACATGACAGAAAAAAATTAGAGGCTTTGTTTTCCTATTTCCTTTCAGTTTACCTATGTATTAGAGGATTTTATTTCCTTTCGAACTCCCACCTCCAGAAGTTTAATGGAAAGAAAGTCACAGACTTTCCTCAGTAATGGGAAATTCCATGCCCCAAATCAAAATCAAAGAAATTGCAAACCTATAACTCCTTAGTGATTGCAAATAAATGAAGTTGCACAGGTCAGAAGAGAATGAAAATTCTTTGCGCAATACACACCCAAGCTTTCTGGAGTTTATTTACAACTCCAATGCTGATGCATCTTGGCAACCATTTCTTTTAGTTATTACTTAACAAATACAAGTAGGTCTAGGTCAGAGCATTAAATGAACAGGATTGTGAATTCATATTTTAAAAAATAAAAGTTAATGGTATAAATAAACTACTAAAGTTTCACCATACTAACCAATCATTGTAATATTTAATTTATCTTCAGCTATACCTGTATAAAAAGATAGGTCTATATCCAGATCCATAAGCTATAAGGATGGTATTGTATGGTCTGTTTTTTAAAATTTTTACTTATCACATAACACTTTCATTTCTGAATGTATTTCTTTTTTTTTTAACATATAATGTAACCCCACCACCCTCTCCCAAGCCCCCCCCCCCCCCCCCCCCCCCCTCGCCCCTGATCCTATCTTGTTTCATTTATTCTTTTCCTACCCCCTTAACCCCCACCCCTGTTACATCTCCACTTCCTCATATCAGGGAGATCATATGATACTTGTCTTTCTCCGATTGACTTATTTCACCAGAAAAGACCTTGAATAGCCAAAGGAATATTGAAAAAGAAAGCCAAAGTTGGTGGCATCACAATTCCACACTTCAAGCTCTACTACAAAGCTGTCATCATCAAGACAGTATGGTACTGGCACAAAAACAGACACATAGATCAAGGGAACAGAAGAGAGAGCCCAGAAATAGACCCTCAACTCTATGGTCAACTAATCTTCGACAAAGCAGGAAAGAACATCCAATGGAAAAAAGACAGCCTCTTCAACAAATGGTGTTGGGAAAATTGGACAGCCACATGCAGAAAAATGAAATCGGACCATTTCCTCACACCACACATGATAATAGACTCAAAATGGATGAAGGACTTCAACGTGAGAAAGGAATCCATCAAAATCCTTGAGGAGAACACAGGCAGCCACCTCTTCGACCTCAGCCACAGCAACTTCTTCCTAGAAACAACGCCAAAGGCAAAGGAAGCAAGGGAAAAAATGAACTATTGGGACTTCATCTGAATGTATTTCTATATCAGATTCTTAAGAAGTAAATAGTATTTTATTTATTTATTACTGAACCATTCAAGCCATTATTGTAAATATATATTGTTTTTAGTTTTTGCAATTATAAATCCACTCCAGTGAAAATTCTTGCCCAAATATCACTGTGGTCTTTTATAATTATGCTCCTTGGATAAATTCTGATAAGTAAAATTCCTTGGTTACTAACAAATATCCAAAGCTTTTGTGCATATGGACACTGAAAATCATTATCTAATTTGAATTAATTTAATTAGTGAAAGTATTAATTATTAATTTCAAATCTTACTCATGATTATCCCGTGAAAATGGAGAAAGTGGCAGCAGACATCTTCACTATGTCTGAATCTACTTCCTAAAGCAAACAAAGTAAACAGGTAGCAAAACCAAAGACAGGGGGAAAACACTTAAAGCTACCTTACAAATTATACAGCAAATCTCAAGTTATAAGCAAACTACCATCATGATATGAATAACCTGCATGGTTTTCAGTGTCCATCTGGGAGAGCAAAAAGGGGAGCCATAAAGTAACTGACAGACATGAGAATAATACAATCTCAAAATAGCCCATAAATTCCCATTGGCTGGTATGACTGACAAATTTGAAAACAGTATCTGAAACTGAGTGATGGTATTGCCTCTTCTAGAAGGGATTCAAGACAAGGAGATGAGAATAGGGATTGAAGAAGCTAGACTGATCTATTCCCTGTGAACTCCAAAGACTTACCTCCTGGAACTCCCTTCTAGGAGAGGACTCTAGGAGCCCAGCTATTAGGTGTAGCATTTAAATGTAGCAGGCCAGGGATGATACTGAAAGGCAGAGAGAAGGTTCAGGAAATAAGGAAAGGAAAGAAGGGAAAAAAGAGAGCGTGGAAATTTCAGAAAGCAATTCACCATAATTTTGGAGTCTTAATGAAAAGAACAGAAGAGCAACTGTGCAAAATGAAGAGAAAAAAAAAAAAGCCACCCCATACCACACCTCTTTCTAAAAGCTCTAGATAATTCAAAACACGGGCAACAGAAAAGTATTGAAGTCAAATGCCATACGGAGCTAGCCAAAGAAAGAGGAGGATAAGGATAATGATATTTCTATGTATACTGAGAGCCTACTAGAAAGACGTGACGCAGAAAACAAACTCACACCTTAAAAAGGAGCTCAAAGACATTAGGAAAGCATCACAAGATATGGTAGAAAAACATAAACCAGAATTTTTAAAACCTCAAGTGAGATGATAGAAGTTAGAAAACATGAACAAATGAAAAGTTTAAAATGGAGACTGAATTAGAAAGAACACAAGTGTGGTCAAACACAACAGCTAATGTCTTAAGAGAAATAGGTGAAAAGGATGAAATTTTAAATACCGAAAGGAAATAAAAACTTTGAGAGTAAGCTGCAAATAACATACTATATCCATCCTATAAATAATAGGGGTACCTGAGGAATAAAACCAAATCGAGGAAATAAAACAAATACTAAAAACGGTGACTCGGAAAAATTTTCCTGAAATTAAAAAATATTTGAAATGCTGTATTAAAGAGCCCATTACCAACCTGGGATCAACACCACCAGCTGCATTCCAGTAAAGTTACTGGGCTTTATTAAAAAACGGGGTGGAATGCCTGGATGGCTCAGTGGGTTAAGCCTCTGCTTTCAGCTCAGGTCATGATCTCAGGGTCCTGGGATCAAGCCCCACAGGCTCTCTGCTCAGCGGGGAGCCTGCTTCCTCCCCCCTGTCAGCCTACTTGTGATATCTCTCTCTCTGTCAAACAAATAGATAAAATCTTAAAAAAAAAAAAAAAAAGGAGGGAGGATTATTTATAACCTATATGGAAAAAGATATTCATAAGGGAAAGGACATTTCAGTATCATCTTGTGTTTCAAAGCAGCACATGGACAACATGAAGAAAACAGAGTAACATGTTTCTATGCTCAAGGAAAGAAAATTTGAATGAAGTTATTTTATATACAGCAAATGTAACCTTCAGTCTAAAAACCATGACAAAAAAAAAACTATTATTAATGAACACATGTTTAGCAACATTAGTCCCATGAGAACTTGAAGAATCTATGAGATAAGGAGTTTAGGCAAACAAAGTAACTTAAAAAAAATTCATAAGAACCAGTGGTGATCGTTAAACATAGTTACTTATGGAGTTAAGAATATATTGGAATTAAAAAGAGAGTGCATGTTGTCATGTTGAGATGACATAGATACTATACAAGTATAAAAATGGGGAGAATGGAGAAAGTATATGCAAAATAACTATTAACTCTTTTTGGTATATTGGTGGTGGTAGAATTAGCAATGTTATTTTGAGATGGTTGTGGGATTATTATTATTATAATTATGGGATATTCTGTCTGTCATCCATTGTATCCTTAAGAGCCAGAATGCTCAGAAGGAGACATAGGTACAATACCAAAGAAATTACATTAAAAACTCTCTACACCTGAATTTGAATATGAAATATCAGTATGAACACATAGGTACATCATGTGTGTCTGTATTTTTACACATAGAATTCCTTGCTCTGTCAACAGAAGAGGACCAGAAATACTGATCAACAATGCAGAAATGGTAAGAAACCATATGTCCAGATTATGATCTTGAAATACCACATACCATTTTTAAAAACCAAAACAAACCAGAGCATCTTAGAGAAATAGCTGGCTCCATGTCTGAAGCAGGAGATGTACATCTTGACATAATAGAGAAACTCTTAAAAACAATAAATATCAAGAGCTAATTAGAAGAGGCTTTGACTGGCCAAAAATGGGATAATTTAAGCTTCAGGAAGAAGGCGATTTTGATTTATAGAAACCTACCAATGTGTTCAAGTCAGTAAACTCATAAAGATACTGAAACAATGGGGCACCTGGGTGGCTCAGTCAGTTAAGCATCTGCCTTCGGCTCAGGTCATGATCTGGGAGTCTCAGAATGAAGCCCAGAGTTGGGCTCCTTGCTCATCGGGGAGTCTGCTTCTCCCTCTCCTTTTCCCCTCCCCCAGTTGTTCTTTTTCTCTACCCCCCAAATAAATAAAATATTTAAAAATGTTAAAACAAAAACTAATAAATTCCCCTCAGAAGATGGTTGGAAATAAATCCTTTATCTAAAAGATGAAAATATCACTTTTTCCTCTCTTTCCTATATGAATTCTGCCATTGGACAATCAAATAGTAGTAGCTAAAGAAAAGTGCCCTTTCATAAAATTAATTCTAACTCATGAATGTCAAAGCGGTAATAAAAGTTGAACATTATCAGGTAGCAACCTCCCAAATATCAATGGATCTAAGCACTGAATAGGCACGGAGGTGCTAATATCTCAAGGACATCCAGACTTTGGATCCTTCCTCTAGTCTCACCAGCTGAGGATGCATTTCTGATGGCGAAGCAGTCTGCAGTATCCGGGAAACCACAGGTCAAAAGACGGTTTGTCAACAGGTAAGCTGTAAAGAAAAGAAAGAGATGAGGCAAGAAGAGTTTGTGGACTAAAAGACCCTTAATAGTCATCAGGAGGCACCCCTACAAGGTAACCCTATTGACCATGAAAGTCAAAATTGTGAATTCTTTTCAAGGGAGTGAGTGGGAAGGCTGAACGAGGTCAAAAGACAGGCTTCCTTTTCTGTGCTAGGTCTGGGCTGTGGATACAAGGGTGTTTGCTTTATAATATTCTGCTGAGTAAGTCATTTGCTGTTTTTCTGAATATGTTTCATTTTACAGTAAAAAGGTTAAAATGAGAAAAAGGAAAAAAAATCCTACCTAACCCATGTGAGATATTCCTTTTCTCCTATTACTGACGATACTTGACCATGTTATCTTCAATTCTTTTCTTCTTTCTTTTCTCTCTCTCTCTGTTTCGCACTTGGATAGCTCATGACCGGCCTGTTGCATTAATTTGCATTTATTTAATTTGCAGAAAAGTGAACACTTACACATATGTTTATTGCATGATTAATATTTTTATTTTTTCCTCTGAAAGTCTCTCCTCTTAATATTTTTTTAGCTGTTGAATCATTGTTCTATGACTGATTTCCAGTTTACCTGGAAGAACTCTTAATATCAAGGTTATTAATCTCATGCCTCATCTATAAATTATTCTTTATTCAACTTTTCATTTGACATATGCTCTAATTTATTAGCCATTCAAAATATTTGTATTAAATACAGTCAAATCTGTATATTCTTCACTTTAATGAGCCTGTTTTTTTAATGCTCAGAAATTCTTCCATCACCTGAAAATAATAACAATGTCTCCTCTTTTTCTTCACAGTTCTTACATGGTTAACTGTGCCTGTTTATCCCCTTAAGGCATCTGCAATTTATTTTAATGTATGATTTAAGGTTAGAACAATAAAGTTATACTCTTCCAAGGACCCAATATTCCATCATAACTTTTTGGAAAGTCTATAATTTCTCTCACATACTTAAAATCCTCTTTGTTACTAGAAAGTATATTTTTCTCAAGTGTGAAGATAAAAACAAAATTTTTAGACAACAGAAACTGGCATTCTCTCTAGTGTCTTATTACTTTATTTTGTAAACCTTTGATGAAACATGATGCGTATTAAATACAGAAATCCTTTAATGACTCTGTGTAACTGGACCTAAAATGAAAAGACAAGCACCCCTCCGAAACTTCCCTGGCCCTCCCAGTCACCATCTCTCTTCTGTGGGAATTCTTAAGAACATCTGACACCATTGATAGTTTTTGAAGGTCGTGTACATGAGATCTTACAGGGGGCATTCCTTTTCACCAAGATTCTTTTGCTCAGGCTGAAGTTTTTAGAATCTTCTCGTTGTTGTGAAATAATATTCTTTGTAGGAATGGGTCACAAATGATTTATCTGTTCTGCTATTGCCAATTTCTGTTACTGCAAATAACGCCACTATGAACCTCATGTTACATGTCTTTTGGGAAACTTGTGCATTACAGTGACACAAAACCCTCCCGAGAGGAAATGCTGAATCACAGTATACCTATATTCTGCCTTTGTAGATATTGTCCAGCAGTGTTTGAAGTGGTTGGACAAAATTACACACCACCGTTACATTTCTGTTGACAATTACCAATGTCCCAAATTCTCACCAATATTTGGTGTTAGTCACTTAATTTTAAACGCACCATTGTGGTGTTCCTTTATTATTTCTGTGATAACTAATGAGGTTGTGCACACTTCTGTATGTTTATCGATAACTTCAATAGACATTTTGTGAAAAATTTCACATCTTTTGCCTCTTTTCTCCATTGACAATCTTTTTAAACTTTATTTGTATGCGTTCTTCATATATTTTGGATAAGAGAGCTTTGTCGGAAATCTGTACTGCACATATAATCTTCAAAATTGGAATAAATCCTTTGTTAGCTATTTGAGTTTAAGGCTATTTTAAGTGACCATTTCTTAAATTTAATTTTCTAGGTGTTGATTACTAATAAATTGAAATAAAATTGATTTCTTATATTGACCTTTTATCTAGCTACTTTGTGAATTCACTTAGTAAGTCTTGTGTCCTAAGTATAGATTCTTTTAAATTTTGTTCATTCATATTCATGTCATCTGCAAATAATGACAGTTTTATTTCTCCCTTTTCATGCCCTTTACCATTTGTTTCCTGTTTTATGACACTAGCAAGAACTATACTATATTGCTGACAGAAGTTGTGATAGCAGAGGAAAAGCTTTCACAATTTTATTTGGAAATCTTTTTTTATTATATCAACGCATTTCCCCTCTATTCCTAGACACAAAGAATTTCTATAATAAATAGACATTATGGGACGCCTGGGTGGCTCAGTTGGTTAAGTGGCTGCCTTCAGCTCAGGTCATGATCCCAGCATCCTGAGATCAAGTCCCACATCGGGCTCCTTGCTCAGCAAGGAGCCTGCTTCTCCCTTTGCCTCTGCCTGCCACTCTGCTTGTGCTCACTTGCTCTCTCTCTCTCTCTGACAAATAAATAAATAAAACCTTTAATAAATAAATAAATAGACACTATGATCATATGCTCTTTCTATTTTGCTTTGTTATTATACCAAATGTTATGATTGATTTTTTAAAAAGATTTTATTTATTTATTTGACAGACAGAGATCACAAGTAGGCAGAGAGGCAGGCAGAGAGAGAGGAAGGCAAGCAGGCTCCCTGCTGACCAGAGAGCCCGATGCGGGACTCAACCCCAGGACTCAGGGATCATGACCTGAGCTGAAGGCAAAGGCTTTAACCCACTGAGCCACCCAGGTGCCCCTGATTGATTTTTTTTTTTTTTAAATACACTACATTCCTGGAAGAAACAGTCTCATGTGATATCCTTTTTAAACTATATTGAGTTTGATTTCCTAATGTTGTCTTTGGAAAATTTTTATTCATGCTTATGAGGAATTGACCTCTAAGCTTTTTGTAATGCCCTTGTCAAGTAATGATATTAAAGTACTTCATAAAATATGTTGGAAATTGTAGTGGGTTGAATGATGGCCCTAATAAGGTATGTCCATGTCTTAATTTTCGGAATCTGGCAATGGGACCTTATTTGGAGAAAAGTTCTTTGTCATTGTAACTAAGTTAAGGATCTTGGCATGAAATCACCTTGGATTTAGGATAAGCCCTAAATTCAGTAACAGTTGTCCTTACAAGAGAAAAGCAGAGGAAGGTGTTAGAAACAGAAACAGGGAGAAGGCCACTGAAGACAGAGTCTGGACTTACCGTGCTAAAAGCCAATGCAAGCAGCCAAAAGCTGGCGGAAGCAAGGTGGAAATCCCAGGTTGAGCCCTCAGAGAAAGGTAGCCCTGCTGGCACCCCAATTTTAGACTTAGGACCCTCATAGCTCTGAGAATAGATTTGGGTTGTTGTAAACCACCAATCATTTGTTACAGCGGCACAAGCCCTCTTTTCTTCTATCTGGAGTTTGCGTCAGATTACTTTTATTACTTAAAAGTTTGGAAGAATTCATCCTTGAGGCTAAATGGGAAGGAAACTATTTATGAAACTATTTTTATTAAAATTCTAGTTTTTAAACATAGAGGATACTTTAAATTTTATATTTAGTTTTGAATGAATTAGGGGAGAGGTGTTTTTCTAGGAAAATTTCACCTAATTTTCCAAATTCATTGCACAAATATTCATAATATCACCCATTATAGTTTAATTAATTAAGCTTTTTCTTTTGAGACAATTGAAGAGTCACATGAAGTTTGATGAAAAATACAGAGATTCATGTACCCTTTATTCAGTTTCCCTAAGAGTAAAATCTTGCAAAACTACAATACAATATCACAACCGGGAGAGTGACGTTGATACAGTTAGAACACAAAACACTTGGACCCACCAAAAGTATTCCTCATGTTGCCATTTCAAAGCTATACCCACTTCTCTTATATGTCCATCTCTGCCTCAAAGACCCACAGCCTCTAAAGTGTTTTTCCATTTCCGTAATTTTGTCACTTTGAAAATATTACATAGATAGAATCTTGCAGAATGTAACCTTTCATAAAAATTTTCCCACTTGGTAGAATTCTTTGGAGATCCATCCAGGTTGAACTGTATATCAAAAATTCATTCCCCTTTATTGCTCAGAGGTATGCCATGGTATGGATGTATCACAGTTTAATCATTCACTCATTGAAGGGAATCTGGCTTGTTTCCAAGTTTTGACTATTACAAATAAAGCTGCTATAAACATTCATGTACAAGCTTCTATGTAAATGTAAGTTTTTATTTCCCTAATATGAATGGCCAGGAACAAACGTGAAATAGGTCGGTCACATAGTAGTTGTTTCTTTTCTTTCCTTTCCTTTTCTTTTCTTTCTTTCCTTTCCTGTTCTTTACCTTGTTTTCTTTTCTTTTTTCTCTTCTCTTCTCTTTTTTTAAGAAACTGCCAAACTCTTTTGCAGAGAGGCTAAGCTGGTTCATGTTTCTATCAGCAATGCATGAGCCATCCGGTTTCTTCACATCATAACCAGCATTTGACATTATCACTATTTTTTTTTCAAATCTTCACTTAAATTCTAGTTATCTGTCACTATTTTTTAATGTGGCTATCCTGACAGGTATGTAGGGATATCACCTTGTGGTTTTAATTGGCATTTATCTAATGCTTACTGATGTTAAACGTCTTTTAATATGCTCCTCTAATACCTTATTCCTCAGCTTAAGTGAAATTTCTTTTTTGTTTTGTTGTTGTTTTTATAGCCACTTACTAATTAGATCGTTTGGGGATCATTTTATTTTATTTTATTTTTGGTTTTGGTTTTGTTTTTGTTTTAGCTTGGGTGCTCTTCATGTTGAGTATTGAGAGTTCTTTCTATATTCTAGAAACTAGTGATGAGTCAGATAAGTGGTGTACCAATTTTTAAATTTTAATTCTTTAAAGTTATTTCAATTTTTGATTATTTATTATTAATACTTTGTTATCAATTTTATTAATAATAATAATTTATATCAATTAATTACATTATTTTTATTATCATGTTCAATTAGTCAGCATGCAGTACATCATTAGTACATCATAAGATGTAGTGTTATTTTTCTCTCACTCTCTAGCTTATCTTTCCTTACTATTAAGAAAATCTTTCACAGAGCAAAGTTTTAATTTTGATAAAGTGTAACTTCAACTTCTCTTACAGATCATATTTTGGGGGTCAATTTTTGGGGTCAATATTAAAAACTATTGACATACCCCTAGATTCTGAAGGATTTTACACTGTTTTCTAAAAGTTTTATATTTTTACACTGTACATCTAATCCTGTGATTCATTTTGAGTTAATTTCTATGTAAAGTGTGAGGTTAAATCGAAGTTAAATTTTTTGCCCATGGACATCCAATTGCTCCAACACTATTTGCTGAAAAATCTGTCTTTCCTCCACTGAACTGCTTTTGTACCTCTGTCAAACATCAGTTGGACAAATCTGTGTATTTCTATTACTGGGTCCTCTGTTGTCTCCCATTGTTTTAAGTGTCTATCCTCCTGTTAATACCACAGAGTCTTGATTACAGTAACTATATAATAAGATATCATATAGATTTATTTCTCCCATTTTATGGTTCTTTTTAAAAACTGTTGTAGCTATTCTATTTACTTTGCCTTTCCAAATAAATGTTAGTATAATGGGGGCACCTGGGTGGCTCAGTGGGTTAAGCCTCTGCCTTCGGCTCAGGTCATGATCTCAGGGTCCTGGGATCGAGCTCCATATTGGGCTCTCTGCTCGGCAGGGAGCCTGCTTCTTCTTCTCTCTCTGCCTGCCTCTCTGCCTACTTGTGATCTCTCTGTCAAATAAATAAATAAAATCTTTTTAAAAATTAAAAAAAAAATGTTAACATAATGTTTTTTGTAAAAAGAAAAAAATCTTGTTGGGATTTTGATAAGAAATTTATTATACCTTTCATATCAGTTTGAGAAGAATTGTTATCTTCACTATGTTGAGTATTCCAAACAATGAACATGGTACTTCTCTTCATTTATTTAGATCTCTTTTAATTTCTTTTATTAGTATTTTGTAGTTCTCAGCATGCCAATTAGGTAAATATTTTGTTAGATTTATAACAAACTACTTCATTTATTGAGTAATTACAAATGGTATTCTTTTTTAATTTGAATGTCTACATGCTCATTGCTAATTTGTAGGAAGATAATTGATTTTTGTATATTATATCCTATAATCTTGCTGAACTTGTTTGCAGATTCCTTGGGATTTCTTTACATAGACCATCATGTCATTTACAATAAGGACAGATCTATTTCTTCCTTCCCAATGACATGATTTTTTAAATGTCCTTTTTCTTTATTTTCCTTTTCTTTTATTTCTTGTTGCACTGACTAGAACTACCATCCCTATATAGCATAAAACTGGTGAGAGCAGACACTCTTGCCTTGTTAGAAGTCTCTGGGAGGCAACACTAAGTCTTTCACCATTAAATATAATGTCAGCTATAGATTTTTTAATACGATTTTTATCAAAATGAGGAGTTCTGTGATTTTTTTATCTTGAACGAATGCAGAATTTTGTCAGATCCTGAATCTACATTGACTGATACAGTTTTGTAATTTTTCTTCTCTAGCTTATTAATATGATGAATTCATTGGTTAATTTTTGGATATCGAACCAGCCTTGTATCCCTAAAGTAAAACTCATTGGGTTACATTTATTTGGTGTGTAGTTCTTTTTATATATTGCAAAATCTACTTGCTAAAGTTTTATTAAGTATTTTTTGCATCTATATTCATACAGCCAACATGGGTATTTTTTCTTATGTCTGTTTTTGGTATTAGTATATTATTAGCTTCATAGAATGAATTGGAAGTGTTGCCTCTATTTTCTGAAAGATATTTTGTAGAACTGGCTTTAATTTGTCTTTAAATAAAAAAATCTCCAATAAAAACATATGCACCTGGAGATTTTTATAAGGTAATTATTATTCCATTTCCTTAATAACTATAGGACTAATCAAATTGTCTATTACATATGCAAATAACGAATTAGGATAAGGGCCACTGGGTGGCTCAGTCAGTTAAGTGTCCTATTCTTGATCTCAGCTCAGGTCTTGATCTCTGGGTCATGAGTTCAAGCCCTGCATTGGGTTCCATGCTAGGAGTGGGATGGAGCCTACTTAAAAAAAAAAAATTACAGTAGTTTGTGTTTTCAAGGAATTGGTCCATTTCATCTAAGTTGTAAAATTTATGGGTAGAATTTTTCAGAGCATTCTTTTATTCTCTTATTATCCTCTTTGTGTCTGTGGGGTCCATTAGATTATCCTTTGTATCTTATCTGATACTCATTATGTGTGACTCTTTTTGTAGCCAGTTTTTCTTCAGCAATTTTATTGACCTTTTCAAAGCACCAGCTCTTTGTTCCACTGTTTTTCCTCTATTGTTTATGCTTGGATTTTATTTATTTCTGTTCTTATATAACTTTATTATTTCCTCCCTTCTGCTTTCTCTGGGTTTATTTTGCTCTTTATTTTCCATAGTCTTTTGGTAAGAACTAAGTTTACTGATATTGACCTTTCCATATTGACCTTTTATTTTTTCTAATATATGCAGTTAGTGTTATAAACTTCCCTTCTAGTGCTTATTTAGCTCCTTATTAGGCATTTTTATGCCATATTTTAACTTTCATTCATTTCAATATATTTCTTAATTCCCTTTATATTTCACCTGTTAAAATAAAAACAAACAGAGACTGGTCTTCAAGATTCCCTGAGCAGGCAAAACCAGTTTAGTCATGCGTGCAAAGTTTAATTTAGCTTATTTTGCAAGATTAATTTAACCTAGGTCATTTCTTGCTCATGCCTCTAGAAATTATAAGTAAAATTTAAACTATTTCTCAAAATTGATATGAGGTAACCACTAAAAAATTCCCTATCTTTTAAGAATATTCTAATATTATAATCAATCACTGTGAAGAATAAACAATCACTACTTCTTCCTACTAAACTGCTTATAAAAATACACCCTTGGATCTCATTCCATGTTTTGGTTTGAGCACTTCTGGTTTGCAAACCATCTTTTTTTGTGTACACATAAACTTTTACTAATTACTACTTCAGTGATCGATTGGTTTTACTTTTGCTATTTCTGAACTTTTGACACACCTGTGAGCTATTTAGACATCTGTGTTTAGTTTCCAAATGTTTGGTAATTTTTCTGTTATCTTTCTTTTATTAATCTTTGGTTTGATTTCATAATTATTAGAAAACACTATTCTTTTACATTTATTGAGGGTTTTTTTAATGGCCCAAGATACTCTATTTGACATATGTTCCATGAACACATGAAAAGAATATGTGTTCCACTGTTCTTAGAATTTTCTGTAAATATTGATTATATTCTTTTGACTGTTGGTGGTGAATTCTTTACCTTTGCTAACTTTCTGTCTAGTTGTTTAAACAATTATTAAGATGTATTTTTACATATTTTGTAACTCTGTTGATTAATGTATACACATTTAAGATGTATTATGTAATGTCCCCCTCTGCCCCTGGCAAAATATTTTTGCTCTGAAATCATATTTATCTGATGTTAATATAACCAGTCCTGCATTCTTTTGATTAATGTTGGCACAATATATTTTTTCCATTATTTTATTCTCAACCTACCAAATCAGTATTTTTGAAATTAGTTTCTTATAAACAGCAAAGAGGTAGGCTATGATTTTTAATCCACTGTACTAATCTCTTTTAGTTACCATATTTGGATCACATATCAATAATGTATGATATGTTAATTATTGGTAGGTTAAGGCTTACCTCTGCTTTTTAGTTTTGTGTTCTGTGCATTCTCTCTGTTTACTTTTTTTTATGATTTATTTTTCCGCTACTTTGTGGTTTATTTGAGAATTTTTAAATTTCCACTTTCATTTACCTAGAATGCTTTTTTATTGTCTCTTTTTGTATACCCTTTTAAATAGCTGTGAAGGGTTTTACATTACATACACACCGAATCACAGTCTACTGGTGTTATTTTACTAGTCTGAGTGAAATATTGAAATATTACCTCCCTTTAGTCCATTTATCCTCCCCATTTACAATTGTCAGATGTATTCTCTACAAACATTTAGAATCACGTGAGATGGCCACTTTCTTCTGGCATCCATGGTTTCTGTAGAGAAATCCACTGTCATTCCATTGTTGGGATACAATTTACCTCTTGCTGACTTCAAGATTCTTCTTTAAAATCTTCTTTGACTCTGACCCACCTGTTTCTTTTTTATAAGGAAGCTTATGATTACCTTAGGTTCACCCACGTAATCCTAGATAATCTCTATCTCAAGATACTCAATTTATTCACATCTACAAAGTGCTTTTTGCCATGCAAGTAACACATTTACAGGTTCCAGGGGTTAGGACATGAGCATCTTTGGGGAAAACATTATTCCATTTACCATATTTCCCACCTCATTTTATGAGGCAAGAAATTCCATGGTCCCAAAACCAGGGAGGAAAAGGTACCATAAAAATAATCCCTCATGGAAAAAAGAAAAATACTTAATAAACTATTAGCTATTGTATCCCCAATATATAAAAAAGGCAATCTGCAATAACCAAGTAGCTTTTTCCCGGGTCAAGAATGGAAGGTTTTGTTAAACATTCAGTAATCAAAGTAATTCAATATATGAAACATTAAAGGAGAAAAAGCATATGATCATCTCCATATTCACCACATAAATTCTTACAGCCAAGAGATAAGATAAAATTTAAAATTTAGAAGTAGAGAAGTTGCTATTACCAGGGACAAAACAAAAAACAACAATAACAAAGCATTAGTTGGTGCAAACCATATGAATGGTAAGGCTAGAAAACTCAGGATTTTTAGGATAAAATAGAATATAAATTTAATGAGCTTTGATCATGTAAAAATATAATTTTAAATGAGTAAGAAATATGGAGGAAGTGTGAGGGCACAGTTCTCATCTTTCATAGTATTTCACATAATATAGTCTAAATGTGATGAATCAGGACCAGTTTAAATATATTATTCAAATGAATGTGATTCAAAGCTAGCAGAAAAAAATGTATGATTATAGAATGAAAACCACTCAAGATGAGCATTTTAAGAGAGGAGTATTGAAAAACTAAGAACACTGATTTTAAATTTTTGCAAATTTAAATTGCAATAATTTTGCCTGACCAAAGTTAACAATAAAGAAAAAGATTAAAAAGATATATATGTTTGTGTGTGTGTTTGTGTGTGTGTGTGTATACTACATCTATTTTTCTATCTATTTATTTGTGAAAGTTACAGCTGTAAATAGACAAGTGGAGATATAAGTGTTTTAAATACCGAGAAGGAAAACACACACATATAAAACAAACAAACAACAAAAAAAAACAACAAAAAACAAAGAAACTCATATGACACAACAAAGTATGGTGGAAAGCATGTGCAAAAAATAAAGCAAACAAATGAAACTGCTATAAATAAAGATCAAACATATTTTCACACCTATCAACACAAATAACACTTTATTTATTTTTAAAGATTTTATTTATTTAATTGTCAGAGAGAGAGCACGCACAAGCAGGGGGAGTGGCAGGATGAGGGAGAAGCAGGCTTCCCCACTGAGCAGAAAGTCTGGTGGGGGTCTCCATCCCAGGTCCCAGGATCATAACCTGAGCCCAAGGCAGATGCTTAACCAACTGAGGCACCCAGTCATCCCAAAATAAGACTTTTAAAAGTAAAGGAAATACAGATAGTTTAAAAATTTACAAAAATAATCTTAATCAAAAGATATCCAAAAAAAGGTAATATCATAAATATATTTTCAAAAAGTGAACAAAGACAGGGAAGATACTTGCAAATGAAAAGCAAGGAATAGTCATGATATTAAAATAAGAGCAAAAAAATCCATTAGAGTTGTTTTGTGTTAAAAATGATACAGTCCTTTGTGAAGATGTACAATGAATAGTTATTGATTGTGGTAGACTTTTATTCTTCACTGCAATACCTGAGAGATAAATAGGTAAAATAACTAAAACAGAGACCTGAAATGATATAATAAGTAAGGTAGTTTTAATATATATGCATATGTGAGGGAATACATACACACATAATATGTTCTCTAAAAATGGAAGAAATGTCTTTTAAAATGCACATGGAAATTGTTTAAAACTTGGCCTTACAGTAAATAAAATAAATAAAATTCATAGAAATAATACAACCCAACCATTTTGTTT
Organism: Taxidea taxus jeffersonii; assembly: GCA_003697995.1. Classification (NCBI taxonomy): domain Eukaryota; kingdom Metazoa; phylum Chordata; class Mammalia; order Carnivora; family Mustelidae; genus Taxidea; species Taxidea taxus. The sequence goes on from ML103011.1 coordinate 56,499, forward strand.
TTTTAAATATTTATCTATTTATTTTAGAGATAGAGAGCAAGCAAATGTGTGTGAGTTGGGGGAGGTGCAAAGGGAGAGGGAAAGAGAGACTCTTAAACAGACTCCATGCTGAGCAGAGAGCCCAACACAAGGGTCTATCTTAACCACAGTGAGATCATGACCTGAGCCAAAACCAAGAGTTCAATGCTTAACTGACTGAGCCACTCAACTGCCTACCCAAATCAATTTAAAATGAAACAGTGAAATTTGCCATACAGTGGGAAAACAAATAAACTCTAATATCGGGAACATTTACAAGGAAAAAACAAAACCTAATTTGCAAAATTCTTATAAAGTAATGGTAGTAGAAATACTGTGGAACAGACATCTAATAAGGTGCCTTTAGTCAGCTTTGCCACATGAATAGTCCTCTGATATCAGTGACTAAACACAGTTTCTTTATAACTCTTGCTTCATGTAAGCTACAGGTCAGCCATGGCTCTGCTCCAAGCTTCAGCTTTGCTCCAGGCTGTGTGCCTCTTGAAGAAGCTGTAACCAAAGCATTTACCTGGACAAGAGCAAAGTTCTTCCCCCAGTTGTCATACCAATAGCAAGTTACATGACAGTGGGCACAGATGTATAACCCCTTAGAGGGAATGGGAGGACAGAACATGGTGAACAATATAACAAACTCCCCAATGGTTAAAGCAACATACAAAGAAAAAATGTGTATTAATAGATAAGAGAAAAACATGTCAATAAATGTAGAAAAATCCATCTGATAAAATTTAATAAACATTCATAATAAAACTCATGGGAAATAGGAAATAGAAGGGAACTTTTAGAATGTGCTAAGTGGTATGTATGAAGATTCTGAAGCAAACAACTTGGCATAGGGATAAAATTTCATAAGTTGAGAACATAACAAAAAGGCTACAATAACTACTTCTATTGTTGTACTAGAGATTCTAGCCAATAAGAAAGTATAAGAATTGAAAAGAGGGGCACCTGAGTGGCTCAGTGGGTTAAGCCTCTGCCTTCGGCTCAGGTCATGATCCCAGAGTCCTGGGATCGAGCCCTGCATCGGGCTCTCTGCTTAGCGGGGAGCCTGCTTCCTCCTCTCTCTCTGCCTGCCTCTCTGCCTACTTGTGATCTCTCTCTGTGTCAAATAAATAAATAAAATCTTAAAAAAAAAAAAGAATTGAAAAGAAAGGACCACAACTATCTTCATTTCCCAACAATATAGTTATCCATATAGAAAATACAAAATAATTTATACACTATTTGAAGTAGTAAAAGATTTCAGCAGAGATGGTGGGTGAAAGATCAATATACAAAATCAATTAGGAAATACACTAAACATTCCATTCACCATAGTATAAAATGCACAGTGGCTTCAAGAATATCCAACAATATGTATTCTAGAACTGACATTTATTACTAGATACTGCTACAAATATGAGGACAATGGGTTAAGCATAGCCAAAAGAATTATGAGAAAGAATGAGGTGGGATGATTTTCCTTATAGTATATAAATCTTTTCTACAAAGATATCATAATAAATACAGCATTTTATTTACTTAGGAGTAATCAAATAGTAAAAGAATAGAGTAGGGAGCCTATAAATAGACTCATGCATATTTAGAAATTGATATATGATAGAGTCACTATCATCAGTCGGTAGGAAAAGGGACCATTGGGACTTCATGCTAGGACCATTGGTTTTCTAAGTGAAAAATTCTCTTAAAATATTAGATCTATATTTCACATAAAGCATGAGAATATATTCCAGATAGATAATTAACATAAATGTGAAAAGATAATTATAGGTTTTTAGGAAGAAGGGAGTTTAATATTAGAATCTGTTGCCATTAGATGTTTAATATACATGCCTGGGTATGTTTTCTTTCTAATTAACCTAAAATCATTCAGTATTCCTGACCAACTCCTGAACAAGTTAAGAATTTTCATATTCTAACCATTCACTGAATATTGAAAAAAAAAATCCTTTGTTTGTAACTAGAGTTCTTGTTTCACATTTAAAGCAACATGTTTCTAATTTTATATCCAGGTTTTATTTTATAACCAACTGCTTTCATTTTAGTACTGTCTACTTTGTTTCATAATTTCTTATACAGTTTACTCAAGGGTTTATTCTCATTTATCTTTTTGGAAATTCTAGGAGCTAAGAAGCTTATTTTAAAGTAGTTTTCAGGTTCCTACACTACTTTATTTCTTCTGGACTGAATTCATCATCTGGTTGTTTGTTAATTTTGTTGGCTATCTCTCTTAGAATGATATGTTAGCTTCTGTGTTTTATTTTGATCGGAGTATTCTTTTTTACCTTTCTATGCCCAGGAGTTTGGGGAGGGGAGGTTGGTTTTGCTTGTAATCCAGTGCCAGTAATCCAGTGTCTCCAAGCTGAAATCAGATTTTAAACTGGCATTTAGAAGTAAAATACACACTAGACTGTCCAAGTGAGGAATTAGAATAACACCACAGAAATTACATTGGCTTAATACCCATCTCTTTATCTTCCTGTTCAGAGATAACAACTATACTGAATTGAGTATATTTTCTTTCTTTTTTTATATAAATATATGTATACCTAAATAATAAATTATTCAGATTTTCATGTTTGAAAACTGCATGCAAAGGATATCATGCAATATATTTCTTTTATAACTTTCCTTTTTACAAGATATTACATACAAAACTTTTCTGCACTATGTGGCTGTGATTCTTTTTTTTTTTTTAAATATCTTTGGGTATTCACTGTGAGAATATGCCATTATACATATTGTGGCATCCTTTCTCTTTTCTATGGATATGTGTGCTGTTTTCAGAATCTTTGCTATTATTAGCTTTCTTATAAATGCCACTTGTTACACATAAAAATTGTTTTCATGGGTTTATACCCAAGAATGGAACAGTTGAGTGTATGATAAATGAATGTTCATCATGATACAAGAATTCTAGATTAGTTTCCAAAACAATTTCACCAATTTAATCTTGCTTCAATAATGGGTAAGGGACAATTGGCATTGTCAGGTTTCACCTTGAAAATTTATTTTTATTTATTAAAAGATTTTATTTATTTATTTGACAGAGAGATCACAAATAGGCAGAGAGGCAGGCAGAGGGGGAGGGGGAAGCAGGCTCCCTGCCGAGCGAGGAGTCCAATCCAGGACTCGATCCCAGGACTCCGGGATCATGACTTGAGCTGAAGGCAATGGCTGAACCAACTGAGCCACCCAGGCGTCCCTTGAAAATTTATTTTTAAAAATTGGATTTCAGATGCCTTGGTGGCTCAGTCAGTTAAGTAAATGCCTTCGGTCTAGGTCATGATCCCGGAGTACTGGGACTTCGGGGTCCCAGCTCCATGGGGAGTCTGCTTCCCCTTCTGACCTTCTCCTCTCTCATGCTCTCTCTCACTGTCTCACTCTCAAATAAATAAATAAAATCTTTTTTAAGTGAATTTCATTGGGATCTTGATTGACATTTTATGTTTCTAATAAGGATAGCATTTTTATTTATTTATTTATTTAGAAAAAGAGTACAAGAGTGGAAGGAGGGACAGAGGGAGAGGATCTCAAGCAGACTCCCCACTGAGTGTGAAGTCCAATGCTGGGCTGCATCTTACAACCCACGAGATCACAACCTGAGCCGAAACCAAGAGTGGATCCTTAACCAAATGAGCTACCCAGGTGCCCCAGGAAGAAAATTTAATTTAACAACAGAAACTATCTTAAGATCAAAGCATTATTAGCAGTTTTTACCATTAAATTTTATGTGCATATTTCACAAATTATTTGGATAAAGTTTAATGAATGGAGATATATTAAATACAAGAATACTAAGAGCCCCCAAAATTATGGAAATAAATGAATCGTATGTGGTGTTAGCATTTGATCTCTCTGACTCTCTGGCTGTGAGTCTCACTTTGGTTCTCTAGTGTCTCACACATTCTGATTTTTGAGTCCCAGTGTCTCTGCTTAACAGTCTCCTGGCACTTCATCTGTATGTTCACTTACTGGTTTTGGCTTATATTCCTCCTCTTTCACTGCATTCCTGGCAGCAGACCCTAATTAACTTGGCCCCTAGATGCCTAAATCGGTCCCATGCCCTCCCAGGAAGCCCTGCCACTGATAAGGCATGTTATCCGTCCTCTTTCTGTGTTAAACATCTGAGTGCTGTACTTAAAAGAGAATAGTTGCTAAACCCCAAATAATAAAACATTGTTATTATTTATTATCAGGATTGAGAAAATATCTGAGATCAGAAAACCAGGGTGAATGGTGCTCTAGCTGGATCAGCTGAAATTAATCTAATTCTGAGTAAGGCCAACTTTTTAAACCTGTCATTACAGTCTAGTCGATACAGACCACCATGTACCACTCATTAAACATTGGAGAGACCTCATTTCCCTCTGGTTTCAACTGGCCTGGAAGATTTTGTGCCATGATTTATAGAGTTTTCAAGAAAATATGAGTCCTCTTGAATTGTGGGGTTGGGCAGCAAATATCGACTAAGTACATAAGGCAAAAAAACTAGAACGATTCCATAAGCCTTTCTGTGTTAGACAACTTTTTCCCTCCTTAAATAATTGACAAGAACTTTCACACTAGACAGGCTTTTTTCAGTGTTTCGCAGATCTAATAAAGATGAATGAAGAGAATATGACCACCATAAAGCAGAGAAACGAGCAGAGAAGAAAACAGAAGCAGTCCAACAGCTCATATAACAATTCTTTCTGTAGTGAAAGAAGAAATGGTCATAAAAAATAAGGGACATAAAACAACGAATGTGTCAACTTTTTAACATCATTTCTATGGAGCAATGATAAATGAGGGCTTTGTGTTTGCAGAGAAATGGCTAATACTTGCCAATGGTATTTTATGGTCAGGATGTGCAAGTTTACAGCAATGCCTTACTCCACACAGTTATTAAACCTTCTGTTTAAGGCTGTTGACTATATACCTTCAGGGTTGCTACAGTGAAGAAAAGAATTTCTGTGTCACATTGCAAGAAGTTAGTTCAAGTAACTTACACCTTTCCATCAGCAGATTTCATTGACACTGATGACACTATTCAGATGGGATATAGGAAGGAAAGCATACTGCAATGGGAAAAATTTCAACCAGACCAAGAATTAGACTTACACTGAAAACTTCTCTTTCTTCTCTCTCTCTTTCTCTTTCTTCTCTTTCCCTCTCTCTCTCCTCTCTCTGTCACACGTGCACACACACACAGAGCAGAGTAATTTCAATTGTCAACTTCTTCTAATTATTTGATTACTTAGAGATAAAAGCATATTTATCTGTGGCTCTGTTGGTTAAGTTTCTAACTCCTGATTTGGACTGAGGTCATGATCTTGGGGTGGAGGGATTGAGCCCCTCATCGGGATCCATGCTGAACATGGAGACTACTGGGGTTTCTTTCTCTCCCTCCCTCTCTGCCCCTCCCCCCTACTCCCTCTTTCTCTCTAAAAAAAATAAAAATAAAATAATCTTTAAAAAAGAAAAAAAGAGCATATTATTGTGACCATTATAAAAATTTAGAAAATTAAGATACTCTAAAAAAGGAAATTAGATGAAATAAAAATTATCTGAAGTGCTGTCACTCAGAGATGAGCATTATTAGCAATATTTACACATATATTCTTCAAGATGCATATACACACTTATGGGATTTTACTGTAACTAATATTCCGTACATATTATTTATTTTTAAATAAATAATAAGGGTGTTTCATGTTGATTAAAAATAGACATTCTTATTAATATTTGTATATATTTCATTGTATGAATACATCATACACTTCATAATTTCTCAAATTTTTTACATTAATATGGTTTCCACTGTTACAGTATTATGGATGATTCCACATTGAATACATTTAGTTTGTATGCCAGCTTATAATCCATTATGGTGCTCTCATAAGAAATTCCTAAAATCATAATTGATTTCTCAGTTTTCATATTTTAAAAGCCTTCTTATGTATTATATTTTTACTCAAAATGGATTTACCAAGTTAATGTGCATTTAATATTGCTGGTGTGCATTCAAACCAACACTTGAATACATTAAATTTTTTTAATCTATAAGATAAAAATATTATTAATTTCTACTTCTAAAGAATATAAGTATAGAATATTTTTTCTATTTTATTATTATTTTTGTAAATGCCTATTAAATGGTTCTTTCCATTTTTCTGTTAAAATCATTGTTTTTATTCTACAATGTATTACTTTCCTTCTTTGTCAGAGAGAGAGAGCACACAAGCAGGGGGATCGGCAGGCAAAGGGAGAAGCAGTCTCTACAGGGAGCCCAACATGGAACTTGGTCCCAGGACCCTGGGGATCACTACCTGAGCCAAAGGCAGATGCTTAACAGACTGAACCAACCACCCAGGCATCCCAATTGTTATTTAAAAAAACAAAAAACAAACAAAACAAAACAAAAAACAGAAAATAACAAGTGGTGGCAAGAATGTGGAAAAAATAGATCTCTTGTGCACTGCTAGTAAAAGTAAGATGTAAAATGATGCAGCTGCTAAGGAAAACACTATGACAGTTCCTCAAAAAATTAAAAATAGAGTTATCACCATATGTTCCAGAGCTCCGTTTCTGGGCATATGCCCAAAAGAATTAAGTAAAACCTCAAATCAATATTCATATACCCATGTTCATAGAAGCACTATTCACCATAGCCAATAGGAGGCAGCAACCCAAGTGTCCATCAACAGGTAAACAAAAATATAAATATATAATAGAATGTTATTCAGCCTTAAAAGGGAAGGAAATTCTGACACATACTACAACATGAATTAAACCTTGACATTATGCCAAGTGAAATAAGCTAGTCAGAAGACATTTTAAATGCAGATTTATAAGTGGTATCTACAAGTAGTCAAGTTCATAAAAACAGAAAGTAGAATAGCCATTAACATGGGTGGGGGAGGGGGAATTGGGAGCTGTTGTTTAATGGGTAGAACGTTTTAGTTTCGAAAATAAAAAAAAGTTCTGGAGATTGGTGGTACAAATGTGACCATATTTAGCATCACTGAACTGTGTGTGCACTTAGAAATAGTTCAGATAGTACATTTTAGATTTTGAATTTTTTACCACAATAAAAAGTAATTTTAAAAACCGACCAGAATAATAATCAAGTATACAAAAATAGAAGTATGTGTTCTTTGATAACATAAATGCCCTAGTAATGGATATTAAACACATGTAAAAAGAAGTTAATACGCATAATTATTTTAAATATTTAAAGGTTAAAATGAACCAAAGTAGGAAAAGGTGTGTCAATTAGATGAAATACTTATTAAAATCCTTATATCAGGACAAAATTTCAAGGTAATTTGTGGGGGCAAGTGACCTGGTGGGAAATGACACAATTTTACATTGGACCTAAAATTACTCTTTCAAAATACCTTAACAGGGGCTCCTAGCTGGCTTAGTTGGTTAAGCATCTGACTTTTAGTTTTGGCTCAGGTCATGATTTCAGGGCCATGAGCTTGAGCCCAGGGTTGGGCTCTATAGTGAGTGTGGAGCCTGCTTAAGATTCTCTCTCCCTCAGGTGCCTAGGTGGCTCAGTGGCTTAAAGCCTCTGCCTTCAGCTCAGGTCATGATCCCAGGATCCTCGGATTGAGTCCCGCATCTGGCTCTCTGCTCGGCAGGGAGCCTGCTTCCCTTCCTCTCTCTCTGCCTGCCTCTCTGCCTACTTGTGATCTCTGTCTGTCAAATATTCTCTCTCCCTCTGCCCCATTCCCCACAGTTCTCTCACTCTCTCTAAAAAAATAAATAAATAAAATAAAAAATAAATTAAATTTTAAAAAGTCTTAAGAATAGAAAGGAGGAATGTTAGAGGACTTTTTGTAATGCTCTCAAAAAATGGTTTTTTTAAGATCACAGTAACCAAAATGATATAATATTGAAAAGAATAGTCACAGATTAATGGGACAGAATAGAGAGCCCAATAACTGTAAACAAAGGGAAAATAACATTTAAAATATATTTACAGTTATACCAAAGCACATAAAATACTTAGAAAAAATCTAATAATGGACATGCAATAACTAAACCCTAACAAACTAGAAAATATTGCTAAGCAAGAGTACTTACTATCCAATGCAATAAAGCAAAAAAGAAAAACAATAAAGATCATAAAAAATTACAACTGTTTCTATTTGTAGATGGCATCGTTTTACACAGAAAATCTTCAGCCTTGACAAATCAACTACTCTAATTGAAAAGTGAAGTTCATAAGGTCACAGGATGCAAGGGCTAATATACATAAATTGATTGTATCCTATGCACAAGTAGCTAGCAATGGGAAAACAAAATTTTTACATATGTCCTAAAACAAATTATTACATTACTTAAAAAATTAAGAATGGGCATTAATACATAAATACTTCAATTCACAGTCAAATTATGAAACACATTTTTTAAATATCAAGCTGATTCTAAAATATATAAAGAAATATATAAAATGTAGAATATCCAAAGCAATGTTTTAAAAGGAAAGCAAAGTTGTCAGATGATCATGACATCATTTCAAGACTTACAGTGAAAAAACTGGTTATCCCTACAGCATAAACATCAACAGTGCTGAGGCATTTGGGTGGTTCAGCGGGTTAAGCCTATGCCTTCGCCTTAGGTCATGATCTCAGAGTCCTGGGATCAAGCCCTGCATTGGGCTCTCTGCTCAGCGGGGAGCCTCCTTCCCCTTCTCTCTCTGCCTGCGTCTCTGCCTACTTGAGATCTCTGTCTGTCAAATAAATAAATGAAATCTTTAAAAAAAAATCGACAGTGCTTTACATGATATAGAAAAATTCCCTTGAAATGCATCATGAACCTAAATGTAGAAGCTAAGATTATAAAAGTCTTTTAAGAACATATAGAAGAAAATATTTGCAACCTGATTTTAAGACATGGAAGTCATGAAAAATAAAAAGAAAATAATGATAGAAGGAACTTACTAAAATTAAGAACTACTACTTGAAATATTGGGATAAATAAAAAATGAAAAATTTATAAAAATTAAATAAATAAACAAAATTAAGAACTATTCTTCAAAAAAAAAAAAAAGGCCAAAAGAAAAACAAAACAAATTCAACAAAGAAAATATGCAGGCAAGCCACAGAATGGAAGAAATTATAAGCAGAGGGGATAAATTATATATATTATCATATCTAGTATATACTATACACTATTAGATTATAATTATAATGGTGTTTTATAATATAATAATTAATTGCAATATGATTATTATAATCATATGTTATAATATAAAATAATATATAATATATAATGATGTAATACAATATTATTATGGTATAATTAATAATAGAAACAATTTATGAAATAAAGCCAGATACAAAAAGCATCTACTCCTATAATTTAATTCCATTTCTATAAAATGCAAATCAACTTCTAGTGATAAAAAGCAGATCAATACTTGCCTGTGGATGAAAGTAGAGATTGGGATCATTACAAAGGAGCATAAGAAATCTTTAGGACATGATAGAAATGTTCTGTATATTGATTTTGGAGGTGGTTTCATAAGTTTATATTATTTTCAAAAGCAACTGAATTGAACAACTTAAATTGATACAGTTTATTGTATCTTATTTCTCATCGAAGATGATAAGAAAAAATAATGAACTGGGACCGTAAGCAATTTGTGGGCTGGGACTATGTCTGATTTCTTGTTTTTGGTTTTGGTTTTTTGCTCATCATTTGACACAGTGCTTACCATTTATGAGGTGTTCATTAATGGTTCTTGAATAAATGAATCAATGAGTACATGAAAGAATTCCTCAATGTGAAGCTCAAGGTATTTCAGATAAAATTATTTCAATGTGTCTCATTAAATTACATTATTTTAGGCATGGATCCAAACTGGATAAATAAGTTTGCATTTATTACATTTACACTAAATCTAACATGAAAAAAGTGTATCAGCCTTAAACAGCACCTACTACCAAGTTCTTCCAAACCACAAAAGCTTCTAAACATTCTAGGATTGAAAGTTAAGACTTTAGAACAATTGATCAAATTCAACCTTGGTAATTTTGAGACAAGCTAAATAAAAGAAAACTTTCCCCTACCTCTGTAAATTAATAAGTGGCAAGAAGGCTCTGAATTCACAATAAAATAACACGAAGTAAAAATACACGTGCTTTGTCTAGTGAAGCAGGTTCAGGATCAGTGAAAACACTTTGAGCGGCACATAAAATGTCTCCACACCTACTCCCACACATCGGAGTTTTTTTCAAACAGGTATTGATTCTTTGACCTAACATGGCTGTGATTCTCAAGGAGCATTGGTGACGGCTTGAATCATGCTGGACTAGATAAGAGAAAGGGGCAACCTACCTCTCAGAGCAAAGAATAATGATAATGTTGGGTTCTGGAAAACAAAACAAAACAAAATCATGAGGCTCTGTAGCTAAATACAACTGAATTATAATCATAATCCCATACCTGCAATTTGAAACATAAGGAGAGCAGAGAACTTTTCTACCTTTAATCTTTTGCCAAAATGAGTAAAAGCAAACAAAGAATGAATTTTCCTTTCGTAAATATCTGATGTGCTTTAAAACCAGTATGAGATGAAAGATGAATGAATTAAGCTTCACGTACACACTTATGGTCATCCTAGATATTTCAGTTCTCGGGATCCATGGTGAGTGAATAGTTTCCCTGGGCTTGGGCTTCTCTAAAAAAGTTTTCCAAGGACAAAGTTTATTGGTTCACTACCTACTGAGAGAGGCAGTGACATTTTTTCTCAGAGCATCTTAAATTGCTTGTTTGAAGTGAGATTAGCATCTGCCCCCTTTGCTTGCACATTTTTCCTATCAGTCCAGATAAAGGACAGCCACCCTGGGAGTGCTGCAAGGAAGAGAAGGTCCTCTTTGTCCCAACAGGATCCAAGAAACTGACAGCAAGATGCATTCTTGACCAAACCTTGAGCCAGTCTCCTTGGAGCCCTGATATGAACTAGGTCTTGACCTTGAGCTCTGTCCTTTACCAGCTTAATCCAGTTTGAACAAGAATCCTGCTGCTTCAGTTTAGTGAGAATCCCCCCACCCTCAATATCAAATCAAATTTCTCATTCCCCACTCTTGATGTATTATCACCCTGGCCTGCCTTCAGAAAGACTTCTGTCAAGTCTGTTTAGCTGGAATCCCCCCTACCCCTGCTACTTCCTCTTAGTAATTCTCTATCCACTGAGTGCCCCCACCCTGCTCCTTGACTATAAATCCCCATTTGTCCTTGTATTTGGAGGTGAGTCCAATCTCTCTGCTCTACTACAGTAGTCCCTCTTGAATATAGTCTTCCTTACCAACTTTAACAAGTGTCAGGAAAATAAAATTTTTTAACAAAGCATAGCTAGTTAAATGATCCCCAAACCAGAATCCTTAGACCACGACCCCAGGAAACACCTAATTCAGCCCATGACCAAGCAGTAGGCATTTTGGAGCACCAGTGAGAAGGAACATTGGAGAAAAACACAGAATGATCTAAAAGTCCATCCCCATGGATCAAATGGTGCGTTCAGTATGGAAGCAGCATTTTTCAGGGAATCAGAAAAGTTATGATGGCTCTGACATCTGTCACCTACTGGCTATGTGATTTTAAGTGAGTGACTAAATATCTGCAGATGTCTATCTAGTTATTTAGTAGCAATATTTAGGGACACCCGGGTGGCTCAGTTGGTTAAGCCGCTGCCTTCAGCTCCTGGTCATGCTCCTGGAATTGTGTCCCTACTGAGCAAGGAGTCTGATTCTCCTTCTGCCTGCAGCTCCCCCTGCTATGCTCTCGCTCTTGTGCTCTCTAGCTCTCTGACAAATAAATAAATAAAATCTTTTAAAAATAAAAATAATATTTACATAACTGAGCTTTTATTTTAAAGAAGATTCATATATAACACTAACTGTATAACCTTTATATATAAAAATAAATATTTGGTATCATGAGACTCATTTTTATTTGCATAGGTCCCAGCCCACCCACTCCCCCCTCCTCCAAAAAAACCTGCTTTAATAGATTATTTGTGAGCAACCCACTTTCTGGAATCTTAGCACTGGAAGAGGTAATGCGATTTATATTTGATTCAAAAAGTCACCCAGTCTGTGCTCACTGGAAGCATAAATCAGCATTCATAAATGTGTGGTTTGCCCTTTCCGATTCCTTTTTCATTTAAATGTTATATAGATTTTTAGAATCTTTTATTCTTACAACTTTACTTGGTGAAAATCCATGATTTACACTTTAGCACATATCACTTATGTCCTTAAGCTGTCATTTAAAAATCATTATGCATTCAAGATGTGTGTGTATTTTAGAAAGCTATGTATAAACAATCTCTTTAATTGCATGGCTTTACTTCCTCATTAAGTAATATGCAAAATGGCTAAACACTATGCCCAATACCCATCTTTAGCAACAAATATGGAATTGGAAGACTCTCCATCTATAGATGTCTTCTTTTGGTATGCTAAAAAAGGCACCAAAAATCATCTTGTAAGCCTCTGGTTTTAATGTTGAAGAACTAGAAGATTGGCAACAACTTTCTCCAAGTCTCTTAGTTTACATATTTGGAATAAATTAGCAAGTGCAAATTCCTATCATGTGACTCCTAAGACCCTAAGGACCACTTCATAATTAAATAATCCTCCTTCTTTACCTAATCCAATTCCACTATTCATTAAAAAGAAAAAGAAAATAAAATCTATAAAGAACTCTAGGGAGAAATATTGGGTATTTTGAAAACCTTCCAGCTGCTTTCAACAAAGAATTAAAAATAAAATTAGGAGCATCAGTGGTCAAAAAGAGTGGAGGAAAAGTCATAGCCTAGGGAGGTAGCCTCTGCCTTGACTAGGATAAGGATTTATTGAAACCTGTGAAGAAACTCTAAACATTATTTGAGTACCCAGCTAGAAACCAGTTTTCATCTAAAATTTTTTAAATCTTCTGTATGTTACACCAAACTCCTGAGTACCATCTGCTTCTAAATGTATCTAAGTTAGGCAATGTCTAGAAGAACCCAAGCACACTATAACGCATTTTTAAGTGTTAATTGACACTGTAGATATCTAAATCCCCAGGGACTGAATCAGTCAGCTGGACATCACAGGTTTTTGTTTGTAAGATACTAAACATGAATATAATACACCTCTGCCATGAGAAATACTTCCCTTATGTATCTGGAATTTCCCAGATTTTCTTTTTTTTCCTTCTTCTTTCTCCTGGTAAAAAGAAAGGAAGAAAGGAAGAAAGAAAGAAAGGAAGAAAGAAAGAAAGAAAGAAAGAAAGAAAGAAAGAAAGAAAGAAAG